>JBBPUA010000930.1:0-11065 GCA_038094355.1 Afroboletus lepidellus | reverse complement strand
CGAGGGCGAGCAGGGCGGATAGGGCGAAGAGGAGGAACATCGTCAGAGATGGGGAGAGTGGACTCAGACTGCCGTTTTATACTCGGAGCACAGCCGAACACTGACAAAGCAACGTCCACCCACCCACCGCCGCTCCTGCAATCTCCGGAGCATCGCCCATGGCCGACGACATAGCCTCCGCACTCGCCGCCCATTCCGACGACGACCTCGACGACCTCCTCCACGACGCCATCGCCAGGCGCGACGTCAAGCATGGCACACGCCTACTCAAAAAAATAAAGTCCAACGTCAAGGGCGACGTCGGCGGCGGCAGCTTCCAGTCCATGGGCCTCCATCCGCAGCTGCTGCGTGCTCTCACCCTGCAGGGCTATCGGACGCCGACCCCGATCCAGCGTGCAGCCGTCCCCTCGCTTCTGGCCACGCCCCCCCGCGATCTCGTCGGCATGGCTCGTACCGGTTCCGGAAAGACCCTTGCATACATGATCCCCTTGGTGCAGCGCCTCGGTGGACGTCATGTCCACGCCTTCGGGGCCCGTGCAATCATCCTCGTGCCCGCAAGGGAACTCGCCCTCCAGGTCCTCAAGGTCGGAAAAAGCCTCGCAAGAGCCTGGAAATCCGACTCGGCCCACCATGCTGGCGACGACTTTGATGACGATACCTCGATGGGATCCGGAGAGTGCCTCCGTTGGGGTCTCATTGTCGGTGGCGAAGGCATGGACGAGCAGTTTGCAATGATCAGTGGAAACCCCGATGTGTCTGTGGATCTTCCTCTCCCCCGACTCCGCACTTACCGTTCACCGGTTACAGTATCATTGCAACTCCCGGTCGCCTTCTCCATCTCATCGTCGAGATGTCCCTCTCCCTTACCTCTGCTCAGTATGTCGTCTTCGATGAAGCCGATCGTCTTTTTGAACTTGGCTTTTCTACCGCCCTCTCCGAGATCCTTGCCCGCCTTCCTTCGTCGCGTCAAACCCTCCTATTCTCCGCTACCCTCCCCAAATCCCTCGTCGAGTTTGCGAAAGCCGGCTTGCGGGATCCAAAACTCGTCCGTCTGGACGCGGAATCCAAAATTAGTGCTGACCTCCGGATGGCCTTCTTTTCCGTGAAGCAATCCGAAAAGGATGCTTGCTTGCTGTCGCTCTTGAGAGACGTCATCAAAGTTCCCTTTGCTAGTAGCCAACGATCCGAAGGCAATGATACCAAGGGTAAAGGCAAGGCAAAGACAAAATACCCTACCCACACCGCGCCCCATCAAACACTTGTATTCGCGGCCACGAAGCACCATGTCGAATACCTCTCGGCGCTTCTTACTGCCGCAGGTTATGCCGTCTCTGCCCTCTATGGCTCCCTCGTGCAGTCGACCCGGACCTTGCAAATGTCACAATTTCTCGCAGGAAAGACTCAAATTCTGGTCGTCACAGACGTCGCCGCGCGTGGCCTCGACATTCCGATCCTCGAGCACGTCATCAATTACGACTTTCCCGTCGGCGCCAGAATCTTTGTCCATCGCGTCGGGAGAACTGCCCGCGCGGGGCGAAAGGGGTGGGCTTGGAGTTTCATCACACATGCCGAAGCCGCGTATCTGTGCGATCTGCAACTCTTTCTCGTGCGCCCACTGCTCGGCGTCGCCGCACACCCCCCGTCCGTCCGGTCCTCCGAGGAGCCGTACACCCAATCGCTCATACTCGGTCCCTTTCCGCGGGATGCCGTCGATGCCGAGGTCGAATACATCCGTACCCTGCACTCGGCGCACCCCAGTTTGCCCAGCCTCCGCGGCGTCATGGATCGGGGCCAATCCATGTATGAGCGCAGCCGAGGGAAAGCAAGCGCTGCGAGCTATAAGCGGGCCAAGGACATGGCCAAGTCTGGAAATGGGTGGGCTGGGGACGACCAAGGGGCGCATCCAGTGCTTTCGCTCATGCAGCAAGCAAGGACAGACGACGGCCACACGTCGATTGACGAGAAAAGGGAGAGAGAAGAAAAACGGCTCGCCATGGTCAGGGCCGTCAGCGCGTTCAAGCCCGCAGAAACCGTCTTTGAGCTTGCGGCGCGGGGTAAAGGGGGCAATGCGAACACAGCTTTGATGAAGGAACGCAGGAAAGCACTGGCCAAGGCGGCAGAGAGAACGGTGCTTCCGGCATCCTCATCTGGAGCCGCTGACACCGAAGATCTAGACGCGCTGTCGCAGGGCGACATTGACGTGGAAATGGCCGATGAAGAGGATATAGCGGTATCTGTGGTACCTGTTTGATGTGGGTCTGGGCTCATTCGTCTCGCAGGCTGTTTTCGATATCTCGGGCAAAGACAAGGGCAAGGACAATTATCGTGATGAAGAGTTTTACATGTCGCACTATCACAAGGACGCTGACACCGAAAGAGGGTACGTCGTTTCCCTGCATCTGATGTGCACTGTGTCCCGAACTATTGGTTCACTAGCTATTCGCTCACTGATGGCGCATCTTCGTTTACTGCACAAGCACACCGTGTTATGTTCGATTTGACGGATGATGTCACGCTGGCTGATAGACATCGGCACACCAAGATGACGTGGGATAAAAAGAAGAAGAAATTCATCAAAGGGGACGGTACGGGAGCAGACAATGTCAAACTCGTGCGGACGGAGAACGGTACACGACTTCCGGCGACTTACCGGAGCGGCCGCTTTGAGGAATGGAAGAAGAAAACGAAGGCCACTATACCAAAGATCGGGGAGCGAGAAGCAGTGCTGCCTGCCTCTGTACGTACAAATGGCGGAAGGCGATGGAGACACAACAAGGTCTTGGAGGCGAAGCCGCTCGATAAGCTTTCCAACGGCTACGAACGGAAACTGAGATATCTCAAGAAGAAGGAAGAGAGTATCGCCGGCGGAGAAGGTCAAGGTACGGCAGTGAAAAACACTGCAAGGTCTTCGAAGAAGAACAGCGGTAAACGACTCGGAGGCAAGTCTCTCCGGCGCGTCAAGAGTGAGATCAAGACGGTCGATCAGATTCACAAAACGCGGAAAATTGCAGAGAGGAGACGGGCGAAGAACGCCCGGCCGAGCCGAAAAAGTAAAAGATAGCGTACATCATTTGTCTCCTTGCCAATGCCGTGAATCATCTCACTTATGCGACGTCCGAGTATTCCCACTTTGCGCCCTGCCCAGGTATCACGGGCACGTCCACCCCTTGGAGCAGATCCACCCCCACACTTCTCAGGGCATTGACACACCACTCGGGATATCCCTGTGCGCCAAAGTAATTCCTGAAGAACGTTCGGAGGTACTCTGGGAATCTTCCTTCCACGATCGCATCTCGGGCCCCGCCCATCACCTGTGCCTGGAAGACCAAGTTGTGCTGCGTCAGCGCTGTGAGAGACGCGTCAGAATGAAGCGGTAATTAGCGGTGAAGTCCAAGATACCATGCGCGCCTGCGGTCTCAATCGTGACGATGTGATGTAACATCGCACGAGGCGTTCCAGTATTACACGTCGGGCACGGGCAGTCGTCGTCGATTCGTCCCATGCTCTTCGCATGCTTCTTCAGTCCTGAGCCAGAGTCAGTACTTTGCCTGATACGGCTCCGTGTACACACTCAGGTTCAGTGGACCCTTGAACGTCAAGGCGACTCCAAATCTGGCCGTCCGTGTAGGGAACACGCAGTCCGCCTGTGACTTTTCATCAACGCTCCCAATTCCCCGTGGTCACGACGCACCATGTCGACGCCCAACGCTACACAGACCAGGAGATCTACAGTTGTGAACGGTCGGTCAAGGATTGCAATGCATTGTGAGTACTGACCCTCTGCAAACCCAATCCCCATTGAATACCGCGGTCCTGGTTAGGCGACATGAACCCCTGTCACGCAAGAAGTGAAAAGGAGCTTACGGTCGATCGGCAATTTATCCGCACATTGTTTGATGCTGTAGGTGGTGAGAATACGACGAGGGCAGCTGTGCGGCTCGGTCCTTACATTCTCCAGAACACATCTAGACATGCTCCATGCGCAAGTCATTTCCCGGAGGATTGGAGGACATACCTTTCTCTTCGCCTCCGCTGAGGCCGCCGATGGCGAAACCAGCTACGTGGTCCTTTCTTTCGATCATGGCGTCCAGACATTTATCACGGAGAACAGGGTCCAGGCCGCCTTGAACTATTGCAAAGAGATTTTGCCTGTCCTTCCGACCTGATCGCTCGTGCTGTGCAATACATCGATCAAGCCATCGGACGGAGCGCTCCATGGCCTCGCCTACTCGGGGCCCTACCGTAAGGCTGCTGACTAGGTTTCATTGGGAGTTGGCTATACGTCATACTTGGAGGACCCACCGACGTCATCGAGTTGCATGATAATGTCTGCACCGATGGAGTGTTGTATTGAAATGCTTTCTTCGGGCTGGAAATGATCGGGATCAGTTGTGCTCAAGATGCATGTAGTGGCGGATTACAGTCAACATGGTAGGTTCCCCAGTGAAAGGGCTCGAGAATAGGGCCCCCTCTTCTGTGATTTTTGTGAACTTGTCGAGAGAGACCAGTTGGAAGCCACCGCTATCCTAGGTCAGAAACAGATCCATGGTCTTGTTTATGAAACGCGCGCCAATGGAACTCACCGTCAGAATATTGCGGTGCCATCCCTGGAATGCGTGTGCCCCTCCCGCTTCATCGAGTACTTTTGTCCCTGGTCTCAGATTCAAGTGATATGCATTGTTCAGAATGAGGGTGATTCCAAGAGACTCGACTTGCTGTGGGGTGAGCCCTTTGATGGCAGCCTGTGTCGCTACTGGCATGAAGGTGGGCAGCATCGTGACGCCATCTTGAAGTGGATTCGTCTGGCGTCAATGTCCAAGAGGCCGAGATGACTCACGGGCGAGCTTCATGCAGGAGACGCGCGCCTTAGTGGTGTGGCATTGTGCAATCACCTCAAACTCCATCGTCGGGAGGGGTAGATAGTCGTGGCGGTGCAACCGAAGCCATTGGCCCGATCCCGATCTGATCAAGGGCAAGCTGGCGGTCCGTCCCGGTCCGCGCCTTTTTTTTCTTTTGTTTCTGCCAGTCCGATGTTCCGTCTCGCCCGTCAATGCACTCGTTCGCTCCTTGATGACACGAAAAATGCATGTCTGCTCAAAAGACGTCTCCACAACGACAGAAATCTCGTTCAAGAGCTGAACTCCAGGCAGTTTGTAGCGAACGTCACCCGGTGAGCAGATGCGCGTTTCCGAGTGCGCCCGCTAAAGAGAGCCGCGTGCCAGCCCAGACGATCTCGAAAAGCACCTCGAACAGCCTCGCACTATCTATCTCGGAATAGATCCTACCGCGAAATCACTCCATGCTGGACATCTTCTTCCGTTGGTCTGTCTGCTACACTTTCGATTATGCGGTAACAACGTGATCGCGGTCGTAAGTGACTACCCGACAGTGCAGCCGTTCGGTCACTCACTTATCCTAGATAGGTGGCGGGACAGGCTTGGTTGGAGATCCTTCGGGGCGCATGACGGAACGCCAGTTGGCCGAGAAGACTCAAATTGAGCAGAATACAGCGAAGCTTACGCAGGCCATCCACCAGTTCTTTGACAATGCGGCCACGTATGCCAAGGAAAGAGCAAGTACTCGATCAGCCTCTCTCCCTGCGGTGCAAGTCGTCAACAACTTCACGTGGCTGAAGGAACTCAACTTGCTCGATTTCCTACGTACGACCGGCATACATTTTCGGATGAACAATATGCTCGCGAGAGATAGGTACGACCTAGTTCGTCGTCGCTGTTTTCCCTGACTTGGCTCTGGCAGCGTGAAGACCCGAATGGATACCCAACAAGGTATCTCCTTCACGGAATTCACCTATCAACTCTTGCAAGGTTACGACTTTTATGAGCTGCACAGAACACACGGTTGTACCATTCAGATCGGCGGATCCGACCAATGGGGAAACATTCTGTCCGGCGTCGAACTCATAAACAAAGTCGAACACGGTACACGCACTGGCGAAGAGGCTTCAAAAGAGAAAGGGTTTGCGCTGACGACGCCACTTTTGACCACTTCGCGGGGGGAGAAGTTTGGCAAAAGCGCGGGCAACGCCATCTGGTTAGAACACGGCCTGACCAGTTACTTTGATTTCTACCAGGTCTGTCCATTCTCTTGTAGGGCGCCCATGTTCATACGATGACTACAGTTTTTCATGCGGACTACCGACTCGGATGTAGAGAAATACCTCAGACTGTTTACGTTGTTACCTGTAGAAGAGATATCCTCCGTCGTACGCGATCACCAGGTACGCTCATCCTATTCTTTCTGTCAATGCGATTCTAAAGTTACTAGGCGTGTCCGGAACATCGTATTGCACAAAAGCTACTAGCAGAGGAAGTTACATTGATGGTCCATGGCCGTTAGTCACCGTCCCGTCGATACTCGCCGTAACTGACGTTCTCTATCGTTAGTGGAAGGATTGGAGGCAGCCAGAACTGCCACCCAAGTTCTCTTTGGCACGGATTACACCACCCTAACGGCAGAGCAGATCATCAAATCATTGACTGGCGATCCCCGACTTGTCTTTTGCGCCGAGGAAGAGATGTTCAGCACGTCATTGCCGAACCTCGTCGCGAACCATCAGCTCGTTTCATCAAAGTGTAAGTCTGGCAATGTTGGCTTCAATGTTCGACTAACCACCCAACAGCAGCGGCCCGTCAGTTGGCCGAAGCGGGTGGATTGTACCTCAACAACGAAGCACGACGCGATCCCCGCTTCCTTTTGACCCCAAAGAGCCTCATCGACGGCAAGGTAGCCATCGTGCGGGCTGGTAAAGACAATCATCGCGTTTTCGCTCTGAGATAGACCATGTAATTCCGTGTCTTTATTACGCTTGTCATCGCTAATCGTTAGTTTCTCAACGACCCACGCGTGAAGTATACTACCTTGGATACTTGGATCCTAAATTCTGTCTGGGTTAAATTCCATCTATGGCGCACGCGGAATGCACCCAGAAGGCCAGTCTTGGTGAATGAACTGCAACTGGCACTGGCGTGTGCATTATCAGGAAATCCGGTTCTACCTCATCGCAATATGAACGTGGAGCAAGGTTCCGAGTAGGCTCAAATGGCACTGAGGCATGACACCAAAGGTCTGGTCTACTTTCCAATGCGTGTCGGCTACATTCGTCGGTGTGCATGTGTGGACGTGATCCTCGCTTCCTTTTGACAACCTCATCAGTGGGGTTGGCAAAGATGATCATCGTACTTTTGCTCCGATTTGCATATTCTTATTACGGCTATCATCGCACTTTGTAGTATGTGCTGGAGTATATTACATTAGTTCCTTCGTGTGTTAGACCATTTAGACTGGTCCTGAACACGACTGAGGGCCTGCACGTCTGCAACTATTTATCTTGTAAAGACAACTTTTCGGCAAGCAAGAGCGCCACGTCCTGTTAGTGGTGAAGTAAGTACCAAGTGTGCGAATTAGGCTATGTTCTCTTACAACAACAAGAGAAGGCACGCTCAAATGTTGCTGACCCGGCTGGATTTGAGTGTTGGGCCTGTGAATAGCTTGATCCAGGCCAAATGAAACGTCATTTTCCTGCGTACACCGTCCGTTTAGAAAGTACAGAGGTGTCAAATTTGAGGCTCACCAGATACAGGGTGTCTATTTGACGCCGTCCATAGGCCTCATTTTCCCAAGCGGAAGACTGCTGGACGTACATTTACGATAAGTATTCCCAGCATCAGAATGCGAAGTGAGGGTAACTCACCATAATCCTCTCACGAGCTGACAGCTTCATTCTCGGGTAAGGATGAAATCTTAAGAGGTAAGACGAACGGTAAGCAGGCAATTTCCCGGTGTCCATTTGAGCGGTGAGAGGAGTAGGGTGTCTCTAGCTCCAAGATACGGAGAAAGTCGAGCAAAGAAAACAAGAGCAAAGAGGAAAAAAAAATTCAAGGCCCCATCTGCAGTTGAACTCAAACTCCGTGTCCCGGCAGGGTGGTGTGACGGCAAGACTGGACCAAATGGGCACATGCTCGCGGAACTCGACTCGCGACAGTGACTGCTTCATTTGTGCTGCGTCATTTTGCTTCCGCAGAACAGTGTCAACAAGCAGCCGCGCTGTACCAAGGCCGTTGGTTGGCAATATTCTGACGGGCCTGCACGAACAAAGGTGAAATTTTGTTTGGGGTATTCTAAATTGACGGGGGTAGACCTCTCCAACGCCGATCGGAGGGAACGACGTTCTTGCGCGCGTTTTTCCGTCAAAAATGGTCGAAGGGAGTCGACCACGAAGCCCTCTCGACAGAAACAGTACGCCCCAGACACCTCTATGGATGCAGACCACTAATTGAACGTGCCCAGGGAGACGGTGGTGGGAATGTGACAGTCACATAGATAGGGGACGTGTCACATCACGTTTTTAGGGGCACAGGCAAGTTGTTCAAGACCACGATTGTCCAGGCGTGCAACTCAACGTGTGTCCGTCAAGATCTGCAAAAAATTCAGCAAGACGTTTGTGTGAGTGGTATGACCGCAAAACCGCAGAACTCCCCCGGCCGCCTCAAGCAATGGCGGAGATCCGACGCCCCAGTGGGACCGAGGGCCCAGAGTCCAACGACCAGCCCAGCAGATGTCCCCCCGTCGTATGATTGCACTGGAGTGAACCAAGACACTCACCTGACAGTCTGACATGACTGAACCTCTGGATCTGCGTGCCATTCGCCGTGACCTTCAAGACCGCACACGGGTGGTGAATAAAAACGCCTTGGCTGGAACTGGCGCAAGCGTGGCACCACCAAGTGCCGAACGAACAAGACGTGTGTATGATGTGTTGCAGTCAAGAGCACGGAATTTTTCACCGTCCGGTTGTCTTGCCAAGTGGACGACCCAAACTTTGGTCTGTTGGTGCTGTGGATTTTTTGCCGTGCGCATAGACCGACTGGCGCAGTGCGCGATGACTTGCTCCTCCTCAAGACGGTGAGCGTTCCCTGGTAAACATCTGGTGGTGGCACTACTGCGATTGCTGCCTTGTCGTCGTGCTGCCATTGAAACGAGAAAATAAAGGGAGCCCCCCGGCGAGCAAGTGCCATGGCGTTGGTGGGTTGTTGACGGCGGCTGAGACAACTCCGCTGAATGGCATCCCCAAACGAAATTCCACCTGCCACAACCGGTCGGTTTTTTGAACCTCAGCGTCCCCCGCAATTTTGTGTCCCCCTCCAAATAAAAATCATACCAGCGACGCCATGGCAGTTTTCTCCAGCCTGGCGTTCAGCAGACCTCGCAGCAACATTTATTTGCCCGTGGCAGGATACCAGCGATCGAGACCCCATGTACAGAGTGGGTTTTGGCTCGCTTGGCCGACGGTACTCTGCTCACAACCAACAGAGTTCTAATTCCAATTCGCACTGTCCCGCCCTGGTCATGGCATCTCAACCTGAAGCTCAAGTTTTCGTTTACAACTCCAACAGACCCGTTCGTGCGCCTGGACCGAGAAACGCTACGTTTTGGATTCCCCCCGTGCGGTGGACGTCACACCGGCGAGGATGTCGATCACAGGCATCCCTTTTATCACGTTCGTGGAACGGCAGGAATTATTTGCTCCGCCGCGAGATTCCAGTTGCCACTATAAAACCCCCCCTGGACCATCCGACGAATCCCTCACCTCCTACCCTCGACCGCCGCCATAACGCCAGCCTCTGCTCGTTATTCTCATGCAGGACCCGAAGAAAGAGATATCTGCCATCGTCCGTACGCTTTACACGACACGTGATGCAAACGACTTGGACACCGCTGTCAAGAGGTACTTTGCCCCGGAAGCCAAGCTTTCCCATCCGCTGTGCACCGCCAACTCGCGAAGCGAGATCTTGGGTTTCTTTCAGTGGTGCAGACTCGCGAGCCCGCAGACAAAGATTCATGTTCGGAGCGTCAGTGAGTATGAGTTGTGATAGCTGTGGGGCGATTAGCTGACGACTTGTGCCCAGTGTACGACAGCGAGCTGAACGTTCTTCTCGTCGAGGTCCTGGAAACGGTCGACGTGTGGTTTATCCCCCTTCCAAGCAAGCAGGGACGGTGAGTTCACGTCGTTTACTACCTTCACCCCGTCTCATCCATCGTTTTTTGTGAAAGGATGATCGTCCGGTTCCAATTGCGGAAATTGAACGGAACTCACGTTATCGTGGCCGAGGAAGATTTCGCTCATCCTATGGTAAGACCCACTTATGTGGCCTGCGTTCTGGTTGACGACGACGCTTTTCGCTGCAGGATCAAGTCAGTTTTCTTGCCTCCCCGCTCCTGCCCGCTATGACGGCGTATCTCAAGCTTGGTTGCCTTCTCTCGAACTTGGGCGCGTGCGCGTTCAGGACCGTGGGACTGACCTGGGGACTGCGGGGTGGCACCGTCGATTATGCGGGATTGATGGAAGTCGTTGGGTTGGCCAGAAGAAGCGGGGGTAAAGGCAACGGGAACGCCAAGGTGAAGGCATAGAATAGTAGACAACCGCTCAATAGCGTGTAGATGTTGACTTGTAGACGCGCGTTAATCATTCACGGACGTTTTTCCTGGATCTTCCATGATAATGTCTTCCTGGTCGCCGTCGACGCCCTCGTCGTCGCTACCGCTCGGCTCTGAGGGCTCGCATCTTTTGTCTCAGTCGTTGCCATCTCCCGATCCCTTTGACGCGTCCGTGCACGTCCACACTGGCCCTGGCGGCGCCGATCTATCTGTGTCTGAACTTTCGCTATCAGACAAGGTCTACAGTCGTGATGCTCCTCGCTTCAGCCTTCTCGCGCCTCCCCCTGCGCCGTCGCATTTTTCTGCCGATCAGAGTGCTATCATAGAGGGCGAAGAGTACGAAGACGGGGCTGATGCCAGTGTCGACGCACACGACGCCGCAAACGACACCATAGTAGAACGCGTCGCCGCCGAAAAAGCGCGCGAAGAAAAACTGAAAAGCGATCTGTTCATCCTCAAGAAACTCAACGCGTCCTTTGCAGTGTTGAACGACGCCCTGCAAGCGACCAAGGGCGCCACCGAGGTGCGTCTGCTCTGGATCGCTGTCTGGATCCGAGACTTGACGCGCTCGAGTCAGCAAGTGGCGGAACAGCTGTCCCAAACAGACGCG
>JBBPUA010000929.1:0-11068 GCA_038094355.1 Afroboletus lepidellus | reverse complement strand
GTAGATTGTAATGGCGCTAACAAGGAGTTGGAAGAAGCCCCATTGTAGGTTGAGAATAGGTATCAAGAAAAAGATAGTAATGAATATATTGAAAGCATGCTTGAGGCTAGGTCGAGATGATGGTATTCTTACGAATAGACTCCCAAGGGGATACGAGATTAGGAGACACCAAATGATCTACGAAGGGGTGAGAATACGGATTGTGAAATCGGAAAACGAATGTATACCTTAAGCCGACCGGATCCCCCGAATGCATTTGCTAGATGGGCCAAGAGGGCGGTCATCTCGCAACGAAATCGTACGATATCGACGTGCCTTAAATAGTGAAGTATTCAAGGTCAGTCGAACACTTAGGTCAAATGCGTGTCAGTGGGCTGGCTAAGCGATGCAACGCATGAGGTGGCCGGATCGACCTAAAGAGGCGAACCGACAGGAACAATGTGACATTTTTGTCCTAGTACACAGACATCTCGTTCCCACGGTCAATCCCTCCTCGCCTCCTTCAACAATGCATGCAGGCGCAATCGCGCGCTTTCCCTCCCAAGGAAGAACGGCTTTAATGGTGCGGGGGCCGCATCATGAGAGATATCACTTTGTTCTTCGTTCCGACATTCCCCATCCCTTGACGACAATATCGCGGGCCGACCGTCGTAGTGCCACGTGGGTGACAAATACGGCGTTGAACGTGCAGAAGAAACGTGCGTTGGTGCGACAAAATGCAGCTCCAGGCTGCTAGTGCTCGTGTCGAGCAACCTTCCAGATTCTGCCATAGCTCGTGTGTCTGAGACCGCCAACTCCGTGCCCGTGGACATGTCGTCAACGGAACGTATGCTTGGCGGAGGCGTGCTCGTTCGTGACGACCTAATAGTCGAGCTGTCCGCAAATGGATCGGGCAATGGTCCGACACTGCTTGGGAAGGACTCGCCTATACACGAAACACTTCTTGAGAGTCCTGGTACGTATGGCGACGGGGGCTGGCAAGATGCCATTCGCGCCGGCACGTTTGAAGACCCTCCTGTTGTCATCCTGTCTTTTCGTTCCTGAGATAGCCCGGAGTCGTGCGGAAGAATGTTTGACATAGATTTGGGTCGTCGGCGCGCGCGACACCTGAGAAGAGCAATGCCCAGCACAACAACCCCTAGAACCCCCAACACTAAGCCAAGGATCAATGGTAAAGGGCTGACGATCACTTGTCTAGAGCTGCCAAGTCATGGAAGAAAGGGAAATGGCACTCACCCATCAGGGGCTGATGAACCATTAGAAGATTCCTTGCTGCCAGTGGTCGGAATGGGTACAAAACTCCCAGGGCTGGTACTCTCCGGTATTATCGTCAAGATGGCTCCCGAGTAGGAAGATTGTGCAACAATAGTGTCCGAATCAGAGTCATTCGAAACTATTTGTTGTGGAGCTTTGGGTCGATTGCTGAAGGGATGGTGATGGAAATAGGTTGATCTAGCAGACACTATTAGTAATGTTTCCGGAGATATCTGGCCCAGTCTCTTACTTCATCGTACTGGTTGTGTCACCAGTGGCAGACGTAAGGACAGTAAGCGTCGGTATTAGATCGGGAGATGCTGGGTACGTGAAAGAGACCCCCAAGGAAACTCCCATTGCAGCCTCAACGGGAGCAGGAGCCGTCGAGCGGGGTATGATGGCAGGAAAGACATTTGGAGGTGCCCCTATGTATGCGACAGGGGGCGAACTCTCTGATGAGGCACTTGTGCTGATCGTGGATGCCTCAGCTGATGTTGTAGGTGTCGAATCAATGATGGTAGTACTAGTCGTACTCTGCGTCAGTCCATCGCAAGTGGCTATGAACAAGACTTGTCCGGGGGAAGAGGAAATTCAGGCTTACGGGATACGCAACGGTCGTGCTGGTCGAGTTACGGCCACCAAAATTACCGGCTTCAAACATGCCTATGCAGGCCTTCTGAGCCCCCTTGACTGGATAGGGAGGATGTGGATTGCACGAAAATCCTGGGTGAAAAAGGCAGCGACCTGGACATCAGAAGAGGCCTTTTTTAAGAGCGGATGCCGCCCATCTAGTTCACGAGGGAATGACGACGAAATGCTCCGCATGGCCAAGACGATCAGTGATATTTATGGCAGCGCGTGAATGTCCTCTGGACCTACGACAGAACTCCTACGCCACATAGACGGATCAAATTGCAAACTTGCGGTTCTCAAGGGTCATTGGAGGCTCACCTCTGGACAGCGCAAGATGCAGCGATGAACAGCTGTCAGCGAGAGTTTTGTGGTGCTTGATCATTGAAGGGATGCCCAGTGGGATCCGTGTGGAAAGACGACATAAATTTGAGGCCAAGGCACTTACATTTGTGATCATCCATGACGCGAGAAAAGTCTTGTGTGATCCGTGGGAGGTCTGGTCCCTAAGGAAACGCCGGAAAGCCAATCAAGTCGGTCCAATTCGAACAACATGCTAGGGACGGCGACAAAAGTGTTCTCCATATGTGATACTACGGTTGAAATACTCTCCTGCTCATCAAAGATGAGAGATCTGAACGAAGCTAGTCCATCGAAACACATTTTCAAAAAAGCAGTTAAACGAGGTAAGGTTTCAACGATGGGCAGCCTGGGACAGCTCTTCCACGATGTAGCTTCTCCTATCCCCATTCGCTGTAAAGTCCCAGAAAGACTGAAAGTCGAAAGACACAAGATTCCAGGGCGATGTTGCAAACGAGTCGGAATGCGGTGCGGCATCAGATGATTTGAAGTCAAAGTGTGGACGATGAACCGCGAGGTGAGCCAGTAGATGGCAGACCAGAATGAACAGCAACAACGATATGAACAAAGTGGTTCTGGCTTTGAATGAGATTAGCCCCTGGAACGGGGGAGATTGAATGATGCGCTCGCGCAGCGAAGGTTTAGGAGGGGGAGTGAGGAAAGCAATGTAGTACTCCGGTGCACCGAGTGAGGGCGAAGACGGGGTCACGATGATGGCCGGCAAAGGGGACTTTTCCGTAGCCTGCGGGAGCGAAAGGTCTGGCGTGTATATTTATGAATAGCGTGTTCTCCTCGATTACAGATCAGTTTTACCGAGCGGCGCAGGAATCAGGTTGTAGTCAAGGCGCTGAGGGAGTCGATGAAGTCGACGAACTGACAAAAATATCGACATATGGACCAGAACGCCACACAGGGAGACGTACCACCAGAAGACATGCCGGCTGAATAAGAAGACGGTGGAAGTATGTAACGAAGAAGGCGGGGACAAGCTTCTCGAATGGAATTCGAGGAGGGTCGTAAGTTGAAGGAGTGGAAATTGAAACGAGTGTGGGGGTTGCTATAGACTGTTTGAGAAGGCAGCTGAAGGCGCTGAGTGAGAACGACTGCTGCGCAGAAGGCGTTGCTGGTGACGGCGATCGCCGGAAACATAGCCAGGATAGGAAATCCTCCGACCCTTTCCTTCCATCATGTCCCTCCTCCAGCCGTCCTCTTTCAATGTCACGAATCAGGCATCCCATCAAACATCCCTTCCAGAAGAAAACTATGTCCTGTTCCTGACACCAATAGCTAGCTTCTATGCCGCCTCTGCGTCGTCCCCATCGAATCAGATCCATCTATTCGACAGAACTACTCTGCAAGGTACAGGTCTTCTCAAGGGCCACGAACACGCCACTACGCACCTGCGCACAATCAGTTGTCTTGGAGCCTCTACTCGCGAGATGCTTCTTTCGTCTGGCCAGGATGGCTGTGTGATCGCATGGGACGAACGAAGTGGACTGGCCAGCATTAAAAGTGGGTCTTCCACATCTATATCCCGGATATGTACTTTAACAACTCAAAGACGTGGTTTGATATTAGTGGAAACGTCTGGCAGATCACGCCCCCTTCTCTCCTGTGATGCTTCCGACGACGGTCTGCTCGTAGCTGCCGGGACTGATCTGCAGAAGGAAGACGCGTTTATCATGTACTGGTTAGTCACGCACCCACGTTAATGTCTACAAACATCTGACTTTTCCTCTGTTTTCAAGGGATCCACGGAACCCAGTAGCACGATTACGCTCTCATGGTTCGGCCCACTCTGATGATATTACTGCCGTACATTTCTTGAAAAGCGCACATGCGTCGGTTTCTGGCAAGGTGTTGCTATCGACCTCGTCCGACGGGTTGGTCAGCACTTCGAATGCTCTCGAGGCGGATGAAGATGAAGCGATACTGCATGTCGGGAACTGGGGCTGCAGCATCTCACAGGGCGGATGGATAAATAACGCGCGAGGGATATGCGCCTGGGCGGCAAGCGATATGGAGACATTCAGCTGTTGGTCAAGCGAAGTGAGTCCGTTTTGTCAAATGGATAGTTGAAAGGCCTTCATTGCCTTGTCCAGTTGGACCAACTCTTAGCTGTTGATATTCGTAACCCCTCGCTGCATGACTATGGCAATACATGGGTCACCGACTATCTTATCAAGGGACATTCGACGCGGAAAGCAACCGACGGACTTGCGGTGTTCGTCGGTTCCAACGAGTACGGTATATTTTCCTTGCTCGGTCGAGCCCTGCCTGATCACCTCGTCAGAGGAGACGTGGCATTAATTACCAGTGAGGATCTATCTAATGCAATGGCTCCATGGGCAATACACTCTGTGTGGGCTGGCGGTCATTCAGGGATCGTTCGTTCCCTTTGCTGGGATGAAGAGGTGTAGTGCTCTGTTCATTGTTCTTCTCTCTGATTGACAGTTTGCAGTACAACATCCTCGTTACCGGCGGTGAAGATTCAAAGATAGTCGCATGGCGAATTCAGAATCCTGACCCTACCGATCTTTTAACATCACATCAACTGGATGACCCCATGAAAATTGAGGGACAGAACTTGAAAAGAGAATGGGACGACGTGATGGACGAGTGTCACCCAAGCTCAGTAAGTGACCAGTGGTGGTGCACAAACACCCTTTGACTTCGCTCAGGATAGCAAGCGGGCGAGGCATTAGCCAGTGCTTATTTATCTAAAAAAAAAAATACCATCGTGCTTGCCTCGGATCTTATGGCCGCAGTCTTTCCCCGGATGCTGCATATGCGTAGAGTTATGAAACAGTGCCTCCTCGCAAGCTGGCGTGGACGCGTTCGAGGATGTACCATATGCATAGATGTGTCGTACAGGTGCAAAGGATAATAGGACGTGACAATGTTTCATAGCAATACTCATATTGGATATCCTCAATGCTCACTGTCCGACCGCATGTCGGTTTTGTACTCTTATACCTTGAAGCCGCGAGACTTTCGGCGACCACGAGCACGTTCGAACTATGACGGGAGTGAGGATGTATCCATACTCGGGCTCGAGGAACCTACTTTGCGGCCCTTGGAAGTGGTGTAGGGCTTCTTGTGCTTGTGGGGACCCATGCCAAAGTGTTTCACGGCTTCGCGAGTGTTCCTCTTTCCCCTTAGAAGTACCGTATTGGACCCGGTGGGCGCACGCAAGGCAAGTTGGTCCAAAGTGAGGGCCTCTCCACCGGTCTTGAGGATTCGCTCCTTTGCTGCTTGAGAGAAGCGAAGAGCAGCCACGGTCAGTTTTGGGACTTCAATGAGACGGATGTCATCGGTAACAGGTCCAACCGTCACAACGATCTTGGAAGCAAGGTCTGGAGTGGCGGCCGTCTCCTTGATAATTCTCGACAGCGAAATCGGAGGGCGATTGATTTTAGAGAGGAAGAGGCGGTGGAGGACGACCTAGATAAAAGATAAATGAGCGTCACGATGTCGAATCGAGTCAGAGTTGTGAGACCTTGTTGAATTTCGAGTTCGTGCGACGTGCGAGGAAACGGTATAACTAAGAGACGGTCAGTATCAAGCTCTTCGGGGGCAACACGAACCTACCTTGACCAGCAAGAGGAGGTAGGGATCCTCACTCTTCGGGGCCGTGCGTTGGGCCTTCTTGACGTGGTGAGCCTTGAGATCGATACCCTACGCGTCGAAAACGCTATTCAATAATGCCTGGACGTCGACCGGGGCAGCGGGCTCACCATCTTTGTCTTGCCGATGTGTGCTGATGAGTACGTCGAACGTTGCTGAGACGGGGGCTTACAAAACTATACAGTACCAGCAAATAAAGTTTGCGCTCGCGGAGTGTAAACTTCAAGCTCAACTTGTATACAAACACGCACAAATTTTCTTTTCAAACTCCAACTATCATGGTGTGTCTCATTCCCCTCAGCCCAGTGTCAACCCACTCATTTTGACCCATTTCTAGTCGCAATACGGTGAAGCTGCAGCTCCTCCAGTGGACCCTTACTCTGACGCTTACAACGCTCCGGCGCCAGCTGCCTCAGAATCCCGCGACCGCGATGCCCCTCGCGCCCGCTCCCGCTCTCGCAGCCCGGCCCGTAGCAACAATGGTTACAGAAGCCCCCCGTTCCGTCGCAGGTCACCCCCACCTAAGCGGCCTTCGCATGCTCCCATTGTATGTTGAACTTTTTTTTTCGCTCACTTTTCGACCTCATTTGGCAAAGCAGGCGCCTAACCCATCCGCTGTGTTGGGTGTCTTTGGCCTGAGCATTAGAACTCAAGAACGTGACCTGGATGAAGAATTCAGTCGGTTTGGAAGAGTTGAAAAAGTAACCATCGTTTACGATCAGAGGGTATGTCATCGCCTCCTAGTGATGCAACCCTAAACCCATGCTGTGTAGTCCGACCGTTCTCGTGGCTTCGGTTTCATCAAAATGTCAAGTGTGGAAGAAGCGACACGTTGCATCCAGGAACTCAACGGCATTGTTAGTCGTTTATATTCCATTTATTTCATCGGTACTGATGTAGGTCAAGGAACTCAATGGACGACGCATCCGAGTGGACTACTCCGTCACCGACCGTCCTCATGCGCCAACTCCTGGAGAATACATGGGACATCGTCGCGCTCACAGGGACACCTATTCGAGTCGTGATCATGGTCGCGAATCGTACCGCGACTCTTATCGCGACAGGGACCGTGACTATCGCCGTCATGACCGTGACAAGGATCGCGACCCCTATGGCCGTGATAGCCGTGACTGGCGTGACCGCCGTAGTCCGCCTGCTCGCAGTGGACGTTACTCACCTGATTACAGGAGACGTAGGAGTTATTCGCGAAGCCCCCCGAGAGGTAGCAGCCCTCGCAAGGATTTCGATGGTCCTTCCAATGGCGCCTCTAACTCCAACCATGCCGAAAATGGCGGTCGTTGGTGAAGAACCAACTTGCGCCCAGAATCCGTCATGTTCTATTTCTTTCTCGCAAAGTGTCGGGCACGTACAAGTGAAGGGTTCATGGCGGACAAATCTCCAGAACGGACGTCAAGTTTCCAAAAGTTTCTCGTTACTTCCTGTCTTGAAGAGGCCAGGATCTGGTTCGGTATATCAGAAAAAAAAATCAAGTCTCAAGTTTTCTTTCGTGCTCGACTTTTCTTGCTTGTATTCCCATCATGCCTTTCGTATCGCTCTACTACTTTGTTTTACACTATCAAGTATTGGTGAAGACGCGCATGGTCAAGTTTACGATGTGTCGGTAATACATGCATGAAGACTGGTCAAGGTTGCAAGTGGAATGGCGGCATTGAATTCACCGTGAAGGCTTATGCCATAACGATGTTGCCGAGGCGATGAATTGTGGTCCCTCGTCTGAACTGAGAGCACAAGGTGAAGAAGTTACACGCATTGTACCCGGACCATTCGGCTACCCTTGATTTGGCGTTCTGGATGCTGGACTCTGGATTGCTCAATCACGCTAGGCATGACCTGGCTGGATACCCTTATTACCGCGATGTATTATAATCGTACTATGTCAATTGAATTGTTTCAATGTGATGCCCGAAAATCGTATGCAACCCTCTAGTACCGTGAAATAGATACGTAGAACATCATGTCGCTGGATGACTGTAACTCACGGCAAGTAAACTGCCTGCAAGCTAACAACCAAGTGTTCATCCAAAGTTCATCACTAGGTGGCCCATGCGCATACAAATGTCCCTAAGTTCTATGTACCAAAACTGTTCGAAAACGTATACTAGATGCAACTGCTCAAAAAAAAAAGGGTTCGTCGCGTCATGCATTACTGATATATGCGTCTCCGAGAAATAGGCTCACGCGAGCCAGGATTGAATAAAAGCATAACTGGTGTCCACAGCACCTCGTTATTTTGTCATGAAGCAAGAAAAAAATTAGAGAATGAAAAGATGACGTGGTCATGATCGCCCCGGGCGACGCTATGCAGCCACTCGAGACACGACCGTCCCACCGTGCTCGAGGCCTCCCCCGGAAAGAAAGACGTCCGGCGTGTTCTCAAACGGGACCACCTTGCCCGACAGCCCCTCGTCAATGCCGTCCGCCACGGCCGACGTACGCTGTTTTCCCTTGTCCTTGTGAGGCACGTGGTCAAAATCGGGACACCCAACGACGGGCTTGATCCCATCCTCGGACGCCATCCGGAGGACGGTACAGAGCGTGTCGTGCACGTCGCCACCTTCCCAGTCAATGTCAGACACGACGTTGACCCACGAGTAGTTGACCGGTCGGGGCTTGGCTTTCGCCTTCTTGTCCTTGACGGACACGGCCTCGTGATAGCCGCTGTCCTCGAATGGGTGTGGGTCTTTAGCGCCGCCGAGGCGCAGTGCACGCACGCCTGCACGGAAATTGTCGCCTGCCGTCGACACGACGCGATCTGGTGTGTCACCAACGAGCGTGGTGAATTGCGCGTCCACGTCTTGGCGCGACGGGTCGCGAATGGGTCGTCCGAGAAGCTGCCTGCCTGCATCCCATATTTCACGACCACCGATGGTATCTAGGATAGCATCGAGCCGAACGCGCGACCGGGTCAAGAACGACATGAGCGACACAACAGAGCCTTGTTCGCAGTCGTACGGCGTGAGTGGCAACGATGTAAACGAATAGGGAATCGTAAACGCGTTCTGATGAGTCGACGACGACGGAGGAGACGAAAGATGGCTTGATGAGGGTCCATTCAAATAAGGCGACGACACCGGGGTGGACGCAGCCGACCTGGAAAACGGAGAGGGAGAAATACTCGACGAAGATGAAGGGGAACGAGGAAAATGAACAGAGGACCAAGACGACACGGCTTCCAAAGTCGGGTTTGAGGCGTCAAACATGGCGGAAAGGGGCATCGACGCAACTGGGACGAAGAGTACTTCGTCTACTCCCCACTCACGTAGCCTGTCTTCGATACGGCGCAACATGTTTCGTTGATTATCATGTTCTCTTTCCTCTTCCTCGTCTTTCAGTTCTTCTGGTAGTTCTGACTGAGCGCCTGGCAGCATAAACGGCACCGGCACGTGGGCCCATATGGACCACCCCTCGCGAATGAGCATTTGGGTGGCGAGAGCGCCTGCTCCATCATGTGCTCGAAGTACGAGGGCACGGGGTCTCACGTCCCTGGGTTGAATCCGCAGGGCAGAGTCATCCTGATCTCCGCCTGCGTTAAAGTCATGTTGGTCGGTACGAGGAGGAAGGATGGGGTGTAATTCGTTGTGAGAGTTGTCGTATCGCAGTTGAGGCTTGCCCATACTTTCCGTGATCTGATGCAAGGTGCGAACAGCACGGTATGCGGGAACTCCGCACAGCGGCAGAAGAGCCAGTTCATTGACCGTGAGGCAAGTTTCGTCAGGGGGATCTAGCGGAGAGTCGCGTCGCCTGGAAACGGCGCCGCTCGCGTCGTTCGGTGACACCGTTGTAAGGACGGAGGTAAGTGGGTATTTCAACTGCGCAAAGGGGTTGGAAACGCGATGGACACGATGCCGATCAGCGAGTATGAACTCGGCCAATGCACCACACTAGACGGAGTGTTAATTCGACTGGACTGGGACGGAACGCAAAGGCTGACCTTGTGGACGGACATCAGTCCAACCACCCAATCCCCGCGTCTGGCTACGTCTGGGCCGACTTCCCACCCGACTTCCAAGACACGGCCAACGAACGAACGACCGGGAATATAGCCCACGGGTGGAGACCGTGCCTTGTCCTTCTCGCTCGATTTTGACATCTTGGTGCCATACGGGGCACCCGCAAGCGACGAGCTGGCACGTGGGGGGTGGATACCGGTGAGACGTGCATCCGTGCCATCTAGACCAACCCCCCAAACTTGGACTAAGACGGAACCGCCACCCACGTAAACGGGAGGTGCGCGATAAGCAGTAAAACCAAGTGGTGATTCGGCAACCACTTGGCGATTCTTCTTACCGGGGGTAGATGCTTTATCTTTGGAAAACCATGCCACGCCGAAGACGCTCGCGCGGGACCTATGGGACTTGCGGCGTGTGCCAGAGCCGCCGGCAATCCCGCGTACGATCTCGACGCTAGCCATGGTCGTCTGTGCGAGGCGGGCGCGCGACAGATCAACTTGATCACCAAAGCCAAGGCCTGCGCCTATGGCATCGCGCACGGTGACGCCAGTGGCCCTGGTTGTTCCAATTTTCCACACTCGACTGGATCCCTGGTCGAGCGCCAGAGAGGGTGAACTTGTAGCGTGAGGAAGGACGAGCGTCGTATAACCTCGGGTGCCAGCAGAAGGCAATGCATCGAGCGACTCTGAAACGGTGACGTGGGCGGCGAGGGCATCAAGGGCGTTTGGAGCGGGAGAGGTGTATGGCGATTTGGAGGTGGAAGCGGTGGCATGGGAGACGGGACTAAGCGGTCGCGATGTGGATGTGAACGAACGTCGAGGGGCGGAGGGGGCGGGAGAGTCCGGCGTTTGTTCCGTAGCGGGCAGAAACGCCGGAGATGAAAAACTGCGTTGTCTGGAGAGCTTGGAGGAGCGAAGCGGGGAGGAGACGCGCGGCCTGTGGTATGCATCGACTGGGTGTGAACCGGGAATGATGCGTTTGTGTGGGACTGGGGTATCGTGAGCACACGAGAGAGGGCCGTCGGAATCGGTGTCTTCTTCGACCTCGAGCAGGGCGGTCATGCCTACGACGGATCTGGCAGCGCTGATCTTTGCCTTGCCGATGCCCGGGCCCTTGGACTTGGACGGACGGGGCGGGGCTGGGTGGGGGTGGGAGGTGGGCAGGCGCGATGTCAGGGAGGAGGTTGAGTGAGAAGTGGGGATGTGCGGGGGAGGGGCGGGTGGAGC
>JBBPUA010000928.1:0-11068 GCA_038094355.1 Afroboletus lepidellus | reverse complement strand
ACAGTACGAGCAGAGGTGGGGGAGGAGAGAACGGGTGGGACGCGGTTTCGAGCCTGCGAAAGCTCTCGTCAGGGGGCTTACCGCTACCCCAACCGCCTCCCTTCCGACTCCGTTTAGGTAGCTACCAACGTAAAGACCTGTCCCGGGAGTTGGCGCTTGGGCACGACCCGGGACGCGTTGGTTGCAGTGGGGGGTAAGTACTCACAGGGGGGTGGGAGCTTCCAGCCCGGTGCTGTGACCTAAATACCCGAGATGGGGTACTTACCCATGAGTACTTCGACCAGGAAGAGTCCTTTCGGAACTCCGCCGGGATTTATTCGCTACCATGCGGTGCATCACGCGGTGATCTTGACCGCGTGATGCCGGCTCCTCGCCATCCACAAGGGATCCGATAAGCGGCACAGACAATACACATCAACATGGTGATAAATTCACCAGATTCCTGGCGATTGGTGAATATTTCACTACTGAGAATTGTATCTACTTCCCTCAGTGCGCACTTAAGAACCTGCTCACAGTCCAGAACAGGAACATAGGAACAACATTGCTGGGGTTCTTGCACGGTCCTCGTGCTACCAAGAGATCTAGAGCCCTCCCTACTTTGATCCTCGGTCCACCTGTCAAGGGCAGGGGAGCCGGAGATACCCGGGGCCTTCATTTGGAGGTCCTTGATCCTCCGAGTCGCAAAGACAGGTTTGACACGCAACTCTTTGCTTTAGTTCTTGCACAACTTCGACAGAGCGGGACGCCCAGATGCTATTGTGGGATCCAGTACCTGACCACTTGAAACACATCTACACGAGCGGTGTGGTTAAGGGGGTAGGGATCGCTCAGGCTGTCTAACTCCATAGTGTGATAACGGGTACTCCCCGGTAAGTTCGTGTCGAGAATGTGATGCACCGTTACAAGATATAACGCGCCGCAGTCCCTACATGGAGTTATGGCGTTTTTAGGTGCCTGTGGACCAGAAATATAAAACTTGGGTGCTTGTTCATCATCCCTCACTCTCGCAATGTCAAACCCCAAGCCAGCCGATACTGGTGACACGGAGGTGGTCCCTCCCACTCTTTCGAGCGTTCCCAAGACGTGTGGCTGTCTCGATAAGGCGTCTATTGTCCTTGAAGAACGGAGCCATTCGGACCTCGTCGATGAAATGGAGGAACAGTTTACAACGAGCTGGGCGATAGCATTCTTTAGCAAGCGAAAAAAACCTCTCAGTGATCCAGACGCTACTGCCACAGTACGCTCAGTATTCGACGATCCTTGTCTTGCGCCATTCTATTGGCCGAAGCAAAATTATGAAAATATTCACCGTTTCGATCCTTGTGCGAGGTGGACCTACCGTGAGGAGAAGGTGAATGATGTGTATGGCATCAGTTGACTTTCTTTCTTACGATTTGCTGACCACGGTCAGGTCGTTGTGCGCAAGATCGACTGGAAGATTGTATCCATGGTGATCTTTGGCTGTTTCGCTCTCAATCTGGATCGTGCCAATATCAGTCAAGCAAACTCAACCAGCTTCCTTTCGGATTTGAAGATGACTACGAACGGTGAACACCTCAGATTGTCCTTTGTGTGCTGAATAGCCAATGGCCCTGATGTAATTAGACTTCAACTTGGGGAATACGCTTTACCGGATCGCTTATCTGTGTGCAGAGTTGCCATCTCAACTACTTGTAAAGCGTGTATGTCAAACAGTATACCAAATGGTTCATTCAAGTTTATTAATGATACTAAATACCAGATCGGACCAGATCGTTGGATACCAATACAAATATGTCTCTGGAGTGAGCAATCTGCTGACTCGGCGGAATGACATTAACATTTGTTAGGCATCGTTTCTTTGAGTCAATTTTGGCTCACGGGGAGAACGACATTTCTTGTCTGTCGTACATTACTGGGGTGCGATTACTTCTCTCCATCATGTAATACACTGATACTCGATGCGACAGATTTCTTCAAGGAGGGTACGTTATTATCAACTTTTCTCTGAGCCACTCAAATACTCTTCCTTTGCTTAGCTTCGTACCTGAGATATTTTTATACATGTCTTGTAAGGCCTTTTAACTGGCCAGTAACCGTGAATCTTAACGCTGAATATACTTTTTCAGATTTTTATACGAAGACCGAGCTTCCAATCCGTCTGGCCATCATCATGACGTCCATGAATCTCTGCGATATCATTGGTAGCTTCATGGCTTATGGTATCCTGCATCTCGATGGCGTTTCAGGAAAATATGGATGGCGGTAAGTTGCTCATATAGGCTTTGAGGAATTGAATCGCGTTAAATGCATTTATAGGTGGTTGTTCTTGATTGAGTGAGCGATAAGCTCGGTCCGATAACCGTTGTTACCTAACCCAAATGCACCAACAGAGGCTTGATAACACTCGTTATTGGTGTTGCCTCCTTTTTTAACCTGCCAGCATCTCTTACGAAAACAAAAACATGGTTCAGACTGAACGGATGGTTAACTGAGCGTGAGGAGGTCATTGTAGTCAGTAAGATCCTGCGTGATGACCCAACCAAGGTAATAGATAGCGTGTTCTTGATTTATGCATGCTAATCGTTACTAGAGTGATATGCACAACCGCGAGCCCGTGACTCTCAAAAGATTTTGGACCGCAATCTGTGATTATGACCTGTGGCCGATATACATCTTGTCAGTATGAATACTTCTTCAGGCACTTGGCTGACGCCAGAAGCATAGGGGTTTTATGTCCTCAATCCCAAACAATCCGCCTTCAAGCTACCTCACTCTTTTACTTCGACATGCCGGGCAAGTAAAGGCCCCACTTTGGCATCGACCTACTTCTTAATCAATACCTCAGGTTCTCAACGTTTAACACTAATCTGCTGACTATACCGTGCGAGGCTGTGAGAATGATTAATACATTTCTCATTGCTCTTGTGTCGGAGCTCGTCAACGAACGTACTTTTGTCGCAATGATGCAAGATTTTTGGGTGTTTCCGTTCCTGGTCGCGTTATATACTTTACCGTCGAGTCCAAAGCCGTGGTTACTCTTTGTAGGTATATCTCACATCCCTCTCCATGGAAGTGGACTGATGAATTGGTAGGGATTACTTACTGGACTCATTTCGTATCCGTAAGTCCGCCTAGTCCTATCTTGCAGACCAGTAGCTGAATGCTCTGGTCATAGTTCAACTTATGCTGTCCACGTACGTTGGAGTGTCGCACGGAAAACCTCTAGGAACTAAGATGGATCTATTCATAATAGGGTGGATGGTGCTCCAGAAATTCTGGTGGGGTTGCTAGTCGTGCAGTCGGTGTGTCATTGCACAGCATGTACGTCAGGGATTTGTCTCCCCCGGAGACGTTTGGACTGAGGGTCCACAGTTTCGTGCAAGCGAGCCTCGCTGTCACAGCTCAGGTATACGTCGCCAGTGACGCCCCGAGATGTAGGACTTCTTTTTTTTCGCTCCAAATACATACTCATCCTCGTGCATCATCAGACCGACACGGCAACAAGATCCTGATTATCATTTGTTCTATCAACGTGTTTCTATTGTATCCCGCTACGAAAGTGTACTATATGTGGCGGAACCGTCAGCGTGCAAAGAAATGGGATGCTATGACGTCCGAGGCAAGTCCCTAGATGATGGTGGAATGTCAGAGATTGAACCTACCGTTGACAGGAGAAATCCCGTTATCTAAACACCACGAAGGACGTTGGGAACAGACGGCTCGATTTCCGATTCGCACACTGAGGCCCTGGTCTTTCGCGTCCTTGGTCTGAACATCTGATATGCCATCTCAGAGATGGTGTTTACTTGTTTGCTGTAATAGCGCTCTGGCACCCGTGGTCGACGCATGACTTGCCTCAGCGCCTCGAAAACACCCCGTTCACGGGCTACTTGGATAGAATGCAGACCTGACCAAGAATTTTGATGCCGTTGTGTTTCCTGGCTTCAAGGGACTCTGTCACCCACTCCATCAATAACCACCTGTATAACAACGTATTCAGACGGACTTCTCGTCCGATATTAGTGTAGGACCCGTTTGCAGGTCAATGTATTCTATATACTATTGGGTTGTTCAGTCCCCAGTTGTCATTCGTCCGCGGGTCGTTGCGAGAGCACCAGTGGATACGACGATGTCGTTGCACGGGGGTAACGCCACATTGAATGGCACCTGGAATCCGGGCTCGCGGACCGGTTCATTGAGACCCTTGCTTCAGGCACAGGAGCACGCCGTGGTCCAGGTCTCGTCGTTTGCGTACGAACAGTGCAGCGCTTCGTCTTCGAAACGCAGCCTGGCATGCGTCAGTGATGGATTCGTCTGCCGTTTGGGGCCTTGTCCACCGCTGGTGGATTGACAGCCAAGAGTGGCCATGGGTGGGTATAGGCGTGCACCCACAATGACTACAGGCACACGAATAATACTAGATGGAGATTCATGGCCTGCAGGGTGGTTAGTGACCGCACAAGTGGAAAATAAGAAGCGTACAGTGGAATATCCATGCTCCTAGATTGTCCACGACGACGCCCCCCCCCCAGGAAGGGTGACAGTGTCGCGACACATCGGATTGGCTTGGCCCTCGATCATCGGAGAGTCCAACACAGGGACCATCGTACTCGTCGGCGCGGTGAACGATCTGCAACTGGTGGCCATGAAGGTGGCCGAGACGCCGAAATCAACAGAAACCACCGTGCAGTCAAATGGAATCGTACAACGGCTCATCTGACCTCTTCTCGAATGCTACCCAGAAAACAACCACCTCAAGTTCGTCGGTGTCGGAACTGACCCTGGTCGCACAATGTCTTGATCAATGTTTGGCAACAGTGACCAGCGACGCCCACAATGGGAGTCGCAAAGCCATCTTTGGGAAATTCTCGCGACTTTGTTTTTTTTCACGTCATCAATAGCCGGTTGGTGGGTAGTGTACTGTCCTACTGGCCATCATCGTTGTGTCCCTGTACTACAGGTTACTGACCGTTCCTTATCGAACCCGAACAACTAGCGTCACGCTTCTTTCATAGAAGCGCACAAGTATTTTTGGATGGGAGTCGGTCAACAGAAAGCGATACGAGGCTCAAGCAGCCGAGCAAGGGACCGCGGGTGCCTTGGATGCGGCCGATATCTGGGGAAAAGCCTCGCGCACGGACGCTTACCCATGACTTGTACTTTGTGCTATCCTGTACTTGCTCCCTGGTGAATCTGTGATCCAGACGAATTTTTGCTCGTACCCCACGTCGAGAGCGCTAATGATCCGCGACAAGTGTCAGACTTCCAGAATGTTCTTCACAGGGGTGACAAGTTATTTTTGTCCAAGATTGCCGTAATCCCGATGAATTGACGACGGACTGGGACGTGCGTGATCTGCGACGTACCAATCGAGGGCTGCCAGCGGAGCTGCATAGCATCGTCCAGCTCGAGCTCCGAGCGAGCCAAGCTGTCGGCAAGCACATATTGGGAGGCACGTGATATGCCATCAAGAAAGTGCACATTGCAGCGAACAAGCTTGCACGTCGCCACCGAATAGTGGGCGTTGATGAATCAGTTTGCTCTGTCGCTTCGAACGGCATCTCCATACCTTGATCGCCACGTCACCATCGGAGGCCTAAACCCATTCGACGTCCAGAGTAGCCCAAATTATCCAAAGTGCAACGAACCGGAATAGTATACATACATGGCTTCATGTAGCGGCAACGCCGCAACATGCGTGCCTGCAGCGTCTGAATGACATAACTAGTACTGCTTTGCACCCGACGCGGCAAGACTACAAGGATGAGCCGGTTGTGAGGATGAAAGTCGTGCGTGAAGTATGTCGGTCGTAAAGTGTGTCACTGTCGTCCGAGAACGCGGCGGCAGTTTCGACGTGGTCGTACGCCTTGTCTGGTTTGTCCGAGAAGCCGCATCTGCGGGAAAGAAGTCTTCATCGTTCGACCGTCCTGGTCGTTCAAGAAAGAGAGTTCGATGCTCGGTAAGCCAGGTCAGACGGTGAAATGCACGCTGTGTGAAATTTTCTCACAGGGGGATTCATTTATTACAGGGATGACGTTCGACGATTTAATCGACCCTCTTGTCCAGGGACCATTCCGAATCTAGTGCGGTGTTTGGTACGAATATAAGAAGCGTTTGGTACGAGTATAAGAAGTGTTGTCCGAAGAGGCGATCTTCCTCGGAGCATGTCGTACGACGCGACGTCGACTGTACCGAAAGCCTCCTTGTCCGAGAATTCGTTCTATGTAGGGATCAATCTACAAAGCATTCTCTATGGTGAGTACAGCCTCGGCGCTTGTGTTGAGCGATCTCACCGGTTCATTCAGGCATCCAACTAGGTCTCTACTTCAAGACCATACAGATCTTCTGCGCTCGAAGGAGGAAACCATGGCGGTCCGACGTGTTCTACGCCGTGTTTAGCAGCATGACGCTTCTCCTGATCACGATCCGAGTAGCCACCGAAGGTCTCTACGGCGAGAGGATGTGGCTGACCAATCGCGACTACCCTGGTGGGTCGCTCGCGTACGGCATTGCTCACGCGACGGACGTGTACATGGCCGTCGGGACGGGGGCCGTCGTCGTCTTGCATCAAATGACCGACGCCCTCATGGTAAGCAAAGTATCACCAGCGCGTTTGTCGCGCCGCTAACCCACTTTCTCAGATCCACCGCTGTCGCATCGTGTGGGACAGCTGGGGCGCGATCGTCGCGCCCTCGATCCTGTGGCTGGCCAACCTCGGTGAGCCCGAATCTTGCGCGCCGCGGGCGTTGGCTGACCCGTGACGCAGCTCTGGGGGTCCTGGTCAGCTGGGCGGCCATCACACCGAGGTTCAAACCCGTCGCCGGGGTCGCTGGCAAGCTAGGGCTCGCCTACGCCGCGAGCTCTGTCTTGCTCAACGTCGCGCTGACGTGCATGATCTGGTATCAACTGGTGCGACGCCAGAGACGTCACAGGCGTCTCGTGGCAGAGGAGTTTGTGGTGGAGTCGTTGTTGCCGTACGCGGTGTGTGGCGTCGGGATGGTGGTGACGTACGGGATGGGGAGCGAGATCGCGATTGCGTTCTCGAGTGTGTACACGCTGGCCATGGCAAGTTGCCATCTCGGACGTCTCACGCCTGACTGACTTGTCTGTAGTGCATATCGTCGCAGATGCTGGTGTTGCGGGTAGCCGAGGGCAAGGCGTGGCAGCGGGAGAGGACGGGGCGGTCAGAGAGTGGGGCGGTAGCAGTAGTCCATCTGCAGACGTTGCGGTATCATACAGACAAATGAACCGTGCGAAATCGACCCTCTGCTCGCGACCGTCACGATGCCCGTCTGTCCCCTATGTCCCGGTCGCAACTTCAACAGCGATGCTGCCCTCCAATCAGTTAGTCATTTCCTTCCGTGCTCGCTCGCGGTGCTCATCTGGGGACCCGCCCGCTAGCACCGAGAATCCGGCAAGCACCGTACTTGTGCAACGTGTAACAAGATGTTCAAGAACCAACAGGCGCTCGACCAGCATGCCGCAGACAAACATCCCGGCTTTGAATGCCACTGTTGCGATCGCAAGTTTGCCACCGAGAACGGTCGCGACGCGCACGAAGCAGCCAAGCACCCGAAGTTCGAATGCAACTATTGTGATCGCGAGTTCGCCACCGAGAACGGCCGCGACGCCCATGAGGCGGCCATGCATTCCTCGTACGAGTGTCGCTACTGCGACCGCGAATTCGACACCGAGGAAGCTCGCGAACAGCACGAAGATGCCAAGCATAATTTCGAGTGCCACTACTGTGATCGCATCTTCCACTTTGAAGATGCTCGTCAGCAGCACGAAGATGCCCAACACACCAAGTACGAGTGTCGCCATTGCGATCGCGAGTTTTCCTCAGAGGGGGCTCGCCAGCAACACGAAAACGCCAAGCACGACTTCGGGTGCGATGGCTGCACCAAGAGGTTTGCGCACGTGGAAGCGCTCTGGCAGCATCAGCGAACTGTGCCCCATTTCAAGTGCAAATATTGTACCACGAGGCACACTACACAATCTCTCAGGACGTTTCACGAGGTCTCCTGTGCTTACAATCCTGCCAAATGGAACACGACGACGTCCTCCAGTCAGCCTGCTTCGTCGTCGTCAGGTGGTCCGCAGTCAGCGGAAATGGCCAGGACGACCGCACAACATACAGTTGTGGAGTCAGAACCACCCACTTCTCCTTCTCGTTCATCGCACGGAGAAGGTGAAATGTTCCATTCGACGAGCACGCTTCCTTCCACAGAGAGTGGCGAGGCTCCCGTCCAGCCGCCTTGCGCCTGTGCACATGGGCTCGATCCTGTCACGTGTTCGGCGTGTCAACCCACAAACAAGCCCGAAAGAGACGATGCAGACAGCATCGTCGACATCGCCCGCGCTGATGAGACGGGTCAGGATCACTCGATGGACCACGCCGACGTCATTTTGCAATGTACACCGTGCCTGAAGCTCTTTGAAACCGAGCAGACCCTCCGGGACCATGTTTGCGCTTTTCGCCCGACGGTGCCCCGGCCTCATTGCCCGGTTTGCTACACGCAGTTCGACGACGGACAGTTGCTTCAAGAACACATGGAAAGCCTTCAGGCATTTTCGTGTCAGCTCTGCCTGATCCGGTGTTGTTCGGACGAGATGCTGCAAGATCATCTCCTCAGCCATCCGACTTGCAGCAAATGTGGTCAAGGCTTTGCTGACCATCTCACCCTCTGTGCAGTAAGGATCATTTAGCGTCACTTCATCGACGAATCACTAACGTCGGATGTTTTCATCAGCACGTGGAGGCGGAGCACCCGGTTGTTGTCTGTTGGGATTGCGGCGGCATCGTCGTCGAAAAAAACAGCCTCGAGCTGCATTACGCGGATTCTCCTGCACATCCGTCGTGCACATTCTGTGGCGTGGGCATGAGAAACTCTGCAGAGATGAACGAGGTTGATGTTATCGCTGTGCCTCGATAAACACGATGCTGACTAGTCTGCACAGCACGTCCGACAAACGCACGTCATGGATGCGGAGATGAAGGATCAGTCAGACGGTGGCAACGACGTAAACGTCAGTTCCAGCTTCATACCACGCAAGCGGAAACGGTGCTGACGTATCCGGGGACGTCAGACCACTTTGGGGGAGGGGGAAGGGTCTGCTCTGCCAGGAACGCAGACAGAGGAAGCCGAACGACCGCCTGTGGACGAACCCGAACCCATGCCACAGTCGTCGAGCGTGGACATCGGTGAACCTGCCGATGAGCCCCCTAGCACCCCACTGCAGACGGAAACGTCCCTTTACTCGTCGCCTCGACCCATGTCACCCGAGGTCGAACTCGTGGCCAAGTCTGCTGCGAATACGTCCGTCGTCAGCGAAGCAACGCCTTCGGAACCCGGAAGCGACGCCAGCCGTCTCGCGCGTCCCCCATCGCCCGCCTCGCCCGTTTCGGGCTCGCTCACCGATCTGAGGTGAGCCGGGCCTTCTCTCGGCCGATATGTTCCTCGTCGTTGACCCTGAACACCTTAGCGCGAGCTCAGCGAGCGAATCGGTCGTGTTCGTCTCGGCCGAGGGGATACCCGACTATATCCGTGAGAACCGTGCGAGGCTGGTCGCGACGAGCGCGGGATCGCCGTCGTCGGGCCGGACGCCGCTTAGGCTCTCGTCCGAGTCGTCGCTCTCGTCGCTGGCACGCGAGGCGGGGCTCGCACCGGAGCAGGCGGCGAGGACGGGCGTCCGGTATAGCTTTCATTGCCGCGTCTGTCTTCGGGATCCGTGCGTGGAGCCGACGGCGACCATTTGTGGCCATCTGTTTTGCAAGAGGTGCGTGGAATTCTGGACGACGTGTGTATGCATCGAGACGTGTTTCATTTGTACAGGTGTATCACGCAGGCGGTCGTCGCCAAGTCGGAGTGTCCAGTATGCGAGAGCGCGACGCTACTCTATTGCCTCTTCAAGCTGGATCTATCGGTCTAATAGGTCCCGCGAGCGCGCCGTTCATCTTGCTTTTTGCATCTTGTTTGCAAGACATTCTCCTATCATCATCTGTGCTGTATATGGTATCATTCCGACACTGACCATCATTTTGCATACATTGTACATGAACGTGAGATGTGGGTAAACATTCTCGCTTGGTATCGAGATCATCAGCTTTCGGGGGGGTTTTCGTCGTCTCCCAAAGACGACTATGATTTGTTTGTCTGATCAACGATCTCGCCGTGCGGATCCTTTTCCGTCTCACTACCAGCTTCTCGAGCTTCGCGTTGCTGCCGTCTCCATCTTCCCTTGGCAGATTCCCGTCCGAATATTTTCGTGCGTCCCTACCAAAAACTATTCAGCCCGCTGTCCGACAACGCAAACCTAGTCAATTACCTCCCGGTACTTGTAGTACACGAGCACAAGGATGACAGCAAGCCAGTAAAACACGTAGGATAGCACGCTGCCCACTGACGGCAGGATGAATAATGCAAGTAAAGGGACAAGGACGCCAAGGGCTTACATGTCGCGCTATTTTGCCAGCCAAGGATGGCGTTGAAGACGGACCAGCTCCCATCGTGGGCGTTACAACAGTCCAGGTGCCAAACATTGCCTCGAACGTTGTACGACCCGGGACCGGTTCCGGCAGCGTCGTCGGAAGTGGCGCCAATGAGCCTAATGTAGTTGTTTTCCTCGAACGACCAAACGGCCTTGGAAAAGAGGCCGGCACCGATAAGTAAGATGAGGTTGGTCATGCATACCAGGAATATCTTGAACGCTGTTGGGGTGTTAAGGCGGAGGCAGAGATGGAATGACGAGATGCTTGCTTGTACGGCTGGCGAATTGGTACACGAGGACTCCGCAGATGAGACCAGAGATGATGCCCACAATGGTGGCAATGGGAATAGAAGTCGCAGGGACTGCAAGGGAAACGCCGCCAACGAAGATGACTGCTTCCAGACCTGTTGCCAGGGATAAACGGAGAGCCTACGGAATGTCGGGAGAGACTTGCCTTCTCGGAGGACGGTGATCAAGGGAAGAACGAAGAGGACCCATTTGCCAGTTTTCGCGCCGCGGTCACGGTCTAGGAAGGTGAGAGACAAGTCGGACGGGTGCAAACAGACGTACAATGACCGTCAAACGCGTTTTG
>JBBPUA010000927.1:0-11069 GCA_038094355.1 Afroboletus lepidellus | reverse complement strand
TTTTTTTTTTTTTTGGTAATTCAAACCAGAGATAACATGACAGAAATTGTGGCCATCTCGCGACCGAATTGGGACAAATCTTTCAGCTTCTCAGACTCCAATGCAACCGGCGCGACAACGGCACTTGCGCTCTCAGTCAACGGAGTCTATCTGGCGAGTGCTTGTAAGGAAGGCATCTTTATCTGGAGCACCCAGACAAAGCATGTTCTTTGGCGGTGGGTAGACGGCGTGCAGACTGAAAGAAAACCTGACACGATCTCGGTAGACACGCTGGCTCTCCCGATGCGCTGGTTACGCAGCTTACATTCTCCCCGTCGCAAAACCTCCTTGCATGGGCTGATACAGGCGGAATACTGACTTGGTGGAGGGATCCAATTCCTGCGGGCTCACCAGATCCCGTGAAAGCCACTGCAGCGGGTAGTGTGCAAGGCGTCTCTGTCAAACGAAAGTCCACTCCAGTATTCACAGGAGAGAACCTTGTTAACGTTGACAACGATGGTGTTTCCGGAACCGTTGATGACTATGGAGATGACTGGATAATAGATGACATCGGCATTGGGATGGAGGACGAGAAGCGAGCTGGGAATGGGGATGGGTTTGTTAAAGAAATGGGTACGTTTACCCCAATAACTTGTTGTTCTTGCTCAGCAGGTGCCTGGCAGTGAGTATTACGAAGGCACAACCAGCTTTCCAGCCTGGGTCGACCCCAATGGACAGCAAGAAACGTTATCTCGGTAGGCTTCCGTTCTCTATGCACGAGTAGGTCGGCCAATGCGGAACTCCCATGTAGCATACAATATGATCGGATGGATCGATGTCACAGATCAAGATACGCATCACATAGTCAACGTCGGTTTTCATGACATTTCGGCACGCAAGAGCTACCATTTTTCAGACCCTTTTAAATATAATGTGGGATATTTAGGTGAGATGATGGGTGCCCTCCGACCCATCTCTGTTGATAAAATGTCTCACGATCCAGGTGAACGTGGCGTGCTCCTTGGCTGCCTGCCAGAACATGATCATCCCGCCCAAGTGCTATACAAGCCCTACGGAGCTTGGTCGGCCCAGAGTGATTGGACTCATGTTCTTCCTTCGGGTCAGCACGTCCTCGGCTTAGCTGCCGGAGGAGAGAGACCAATGCGTTCGTTGAGAAATCCCTCGTCCTCTGGGGGAGATATCCAGGGTCAAGGGAATGTTGTGATTGCTACCAGCGCAGGAGATCTCACATTTTTGAGTGGGTCAGGTCTTGAACGTATTGTGTTAGGTCTGGAAGGGGAGTATGTGACTATGGCTGCCGGAGAAGAATACGTAGTGGTTATCCATCGGCCAGGTGCTACAACTATCGACGGTAAGAATTTGCAATCTATATTTTATGCAGTGCACCCAGTCATTCTCCCCAGGCTCACAAGGGCTGACGGCAACATTGATTTCTTTCGATGACTTCGAGGTACTTCAAGCGAAACCACTACCCGTGCCCAAAGGCCACATACTTAAATGGATTGGCATAACTGTTGAAGGTGTACGTTTGGGTCATCACCACCACCTCATTACGTTAACGGGTTCTTGCAGGCTCCCGCAATTTATGACTCGGCCGGGTTCGTTCACCTTTTGATCAACTTCCGACGGCCCAATCGTGCGACCTGGGCGCGCATATTGGACACAAATACGCTTGAGCGTAAACAAGGGAAGGACGAATCCTACTGGCCGGTTGGGCTATCACAGGATATTCTAACATGTGTGATCCTCAAGGTATGTTTGTATGTTGTACCTATTCGTCTTGCCTGGGAATTGTGGGTTGTCGCAGGGCAGACAAGAACACCCAGGCTTTCCGAGACCGCTCACGCAAGAACTTCCTATCAGCCTCCCCTTCCGGAATAAAGATCCAGTCGAATCTTCTATTGAAGAGAAGTATGTTAATATCGTGTTTTCTCGGTTTCTGCTTATCTCTACGAAGGCTCGCCCGAGAACGAATATACATCAACTTAGCCCGTGACGCTCTGGGTGACGAGCTGACGTCGCCTGAACTAGATAAGCGAGAAGTTGAACTCGACAAATTGATCATTAAACTCATCCAAGCAGCTTGCAAAGCGGATAAAGCCCCCCGCGTTCTGGAGTTAACCAAGCGTTTGCACTTCACACACTCCATCGCTGCTGCCAGTCAGCTCGCAGGGTTCTACAAACTAATAGGTCTCCAGGAAAAGATTGACACAATCAAGCGGTGGCGCGAAGATGGTCCGAACCCGGCGGAGGGAGCAAGGGAACGGAGACGGTGGCTCGAGCAAGAGGACGTATGCATGGAACGGCCGAGACTGCTACAAAACTTCGACCCCCCTACGAAAATTGAGAGGCCGGGGTTAACGCGCTCAACGGGAATCGTTGAACATTCAGAATTCACGAGCTTAAATGCGCCTGCCCGGCCATTCAATACAAGACATCCTCAGGTAGCTACACACTCAGCCTCCCCTGACGGGAAGAGGAGACATGATGAAATAGAAGACTCTGCATCGAATGGTGCGGATGCAGATGCCAAGCGACGTGTAGTCGATTCTCCCAGACGTAAGTAAGCCCTTGAGACTTTGAGCAGGTGTGATTCAATGTTTTCAGGGGACAATCCATTTGCAAGGAAGAATCCTTTCGCACGAAAACCCGAGCACGTCAAGCCAATCCAAAAGAGCGAAAGTTTCTTCAACAAGGTCGAGGCCGTCGAAGCCGATCAAAGTAAACATCGTAAGTTGCTTCTTTGTCACCTCCCCGATATTTGGGCCGCATATCATTCCCGCCCTACAGGAGGTGTAAACAAGAAGGCGAAAGACAAGGAGAGAAAGGAAGTATCTAGGCAAACAACCCTTTTCGGTCTCCCCTCCAAACCACCAGGTGAGAAGAAGGGGAAATCGCTGAAGAAGGGAGAAGGGCCAGAAACTGAAGCAAGCGATATCGAAGCGTCAATGCCAATTTCCAGAGTCGCAGATGTTGACATGTCAGAGGTTCCATCAGAAACCGCCACTCTGATAGAAACCCAGGAAGCTGAGATGACTACCACTGAGGACACTCAGCCCATTGAAGAGGATGAGAGTCCAATAGAATGGGAAGCAACGCCACCACCTCAGTAGACGTATGGTGCAACGTGACAAGATACTTTGTTTACTATGATGATACACATAGACATCCTTTTGTATTCCATGTGCGGCTTGCAAACTGCTATGATGGAAGATGCATATCCAAATCATGATGCAGAATTTGCGGGAGCTGCGGTATTTTCGCACACCGATACAGAACAGCTTGGGACACTGGTGACCTCTAGCAAAATGTCGGCACCATTCGATGCGCCACACACGTGGCTAGATCTTCCAGCTGTGGCCTCACAAACCACAGCAGTGTTTCAGTAATACCAATATCAGAATCTTTGATGGGCATATCATGCTTTATCATAGCCTGTACGTGAGCATTAGGTGAGCTCGCCGTCCTGGCGGGGTTCTCGTTGTAGATCCTGAGAAACCCGAGGGGATATGTCGGTAGTTTTGACGCGCATGTGGAACCAGTTGATGCCGCGTAACGAGGGGATTCAGCAGACGAGAAATACTGCACGGCTGATGGCAAGGCGCCATGACCACCTCCTCAGGCCATCACTCCGCTTGGCCCCTACAGTTGATGGATGCATCTGTTGCCGTAAACCAGATGGGTCCCTGACGGAAGGCGCCACGACACCGCCGACATAATAAAGGAGAGGGGAAGTGTGAGAGAGCGGTCGTCACGAGGGGCGTTGTGATTGCAAGGGTAGCCCAAGTTCGCGAATCGTACCAAGTGCTGATGGCAGGATCGTGTGAGTTATTGTCGGAAAAGATTGTCCTATGCCAGTGAAACCGGTGTCAGCTTCATCGCTCCAGCATGTCCTTGTCCCCCACCGCTACCACCTCAAACGGCTCAGAAGTGCCCTCGAAGCGACGTCGCACGAACAGCATAGTGCCACTCGGTAGCCACTCTCAGCAAGGCATGGCCCAATCACCCTCAGAGGCAGCTCACACTCCTTCATCCCAACCTTCTGCACACATTCCGAAGCGTGGTGCAAGGGCCTGCACCGCTTGCAGAAAAGGCAAAAACAGATGTGAGGGCGAGGTAAGCTCTCTGTCCTTTGCATTGCGGTTCCGCTATTAACTCACTGGCCCGACCTCCCGCCCGGCCCGGCACCGTTTCGGATAGGCACCCTGTCGTCGATGTCAGCTAAGTGGTACACCATGCATCTTCGAGAAGCCGGAAAAGAAGCCTGTTCAGCCGTCATCCACTGCTAGCGTGGAGTACGTCCGCACCGAGAAAATTTCCTCTTCGCTGACGATAGCCAAAATAGGCGTCTATCACGCCTCGAGGGCCAGTATTTGGTGAATTTAAAGTATCATTTATTAGAGTCCGGTTGAACTAATGTGTGCCATAGGTCATGCAGAGTCAGATGATTGGAATGCAATCGTCGCTGGATCGCATCCTGTCTGCAATACAAAGCCAAGCTCAACCCAACCAGCAACCTGGTTACTCCGCAAACACGGGACAAACGACTTCTCGTGATGTGGGTTCTTCCTATCCTCGTAGTCGGTATGTTGCAGATATTCAGTCCCTAGATGGTGCCAACCCATTTGCAACCAAGGTTCCCTCCTCTTCCCGGCTTTGCTCCTCCGGTATGTCCGACTTCTTTCCAAAGATACCGCGTTGAGCTGTGTGGCCAGCCCCACAAGTATGCTACGTATGGAATTGTCTCAAGTACAGCACCGTCATCGGAAGACGAGTCCGAAGATACACTCCCACGTGCTTCACTCAGCGCTCCGATCGAAGCTCTTCAGGGGTTAGCTAATGCAGCCGCCGAGGCGGCAGCAGCGCCCTCCAATGCGCCTCCCGTGTGAGTCATACTTCATTCTAGTTTACACTACTTTTAAGAGCTGGGTTGGCTTTAGTGTGAAGAAAAGGCAACGGCCCGAGCCAATTCCAAAGAACGCATTCCCGCACGTCATTGAGAAGGTAAGAGTGCACACCACGCGCCTACCTCGAATTTCGTTCAGGTCTAATGTACTCACTCCCCAGGGACTCGTTTCTGAAACTGAAGCCAAAGAGCTTTACCACATGTAAGCCTCTCTCTCTCCTCTGGGGTTCCTCTCGCCCATGTTCAATTTATCGCAGTTTCTTTGCTGGTTGTCATCTTTTCATTCCACTCTTTGATCCCAATTACGATACGTTCGAGAGTCTGATGGAACGTACACCATGGACTTTCGATTCTATTCTGGCTGTTGCTTCTAAAATCCGTAGTGGCAACGCGCCTCTTAGCCCCACATTTTACAAGTGCTTGGAGGAGGCACAAGGTATCGCTAGATCTTCCTTGTTCGGTCCTATCGTGAGGAAAGAAGCAGTGATGGGTAAGTTATCTATCATCCATAAGAGTCAGTGGACAACGTGACACTTTTCAGGGATGTTGCTTCTTGCCGCCTGGAGCACAAATGGTTGGCTCCCAAGTGGCCATGCTATGCGTATGGCACTGGATCTCGGCCTGCACCGAGCTCTAGAGAAACTGGCCGATGAGTCTGGGAAGCAACGCTCCGAAGAAGAAGAGCGGGATCTTGGTACGTGAAACTCAACTACGGCGCAGATTTTTGCTAGAAAGCACCTAGTTGTTTCTGCGCGGATCTGGCTGTGTCTCTACTGGTTTGATCATCAGTACGTTTCTCCCAGTGTTTTTTTTTTCAGTCTAATTGCTGTCGAGCAGAATGAGCTTGGGCACTGGTCGGCCCATTGTTTTAAGAGACGAATGCTCTATCAAACACTGTCGTCTGCTGCTCTCCCATCCTATGGTATCGCCTACAGATGTCCGCCTTATTTCGCTGGTCGAATTGATTGCACAGAAAAGTTTGTTCTATTCTGTTGTCCCATTCACCTGCGTAATATCATCCCATAGCCCAGATATACGAGACTCTCGCGCCGCTGAATGGAGAAGTCAACCACAACACGCTCGCCTTCATCCGCAGAGCCAACGTCGCCCTTGATAAGTGGTGGGCGGATTGCGATGAATTGCATCGTGGGTACCCTTTCTGGTACGTGAAATCCCGCTCTTACGCTCCTTAGGTCAAACTATGGACGAAGAATCCTTGTTACGCAAAATTCTGGCCGGAGAACTTCACTATGCAAAGCTGTGGTTGGTTTGTGTCGCACTGCGCGGGGTATCGTGGGACAAGATGCCATTCGAGCAGCGTGAGCTCGCTTTTCAGGCCAAGGATGCTGCATTCAACTGCTTGTCCGTCTTCTTGAACTCTACTGCCTATCGGTACGTTGTCCTGTCGTGTTATCTTGAAATAGCCAGCCGACTCTGTCTTAGAGCTGCACTCCGATACGCGGTGCACGACAGCCTTGTCACCTTGGCTTTCTCTGGCTTGTTCTTACTTAAAATGGCCAATCTCTTCCCTACAGAACTAGACTTGGCTGCGATAATGAGCCAAGTCGAACAATTGGCCCAACTACTCTCTGACGTAGCAGCGGAACGGTCAGCTTTACATGATTATTTGCTCTTCGAAAGCGTCTCTCTGACATGTAGAGCTCCTAGCTACGCACTCACGCTGCGGATTATGCTCGCAAACTTGCGCCGCAAAGTGGGCGTTCTTCCTGGCCTCGCTGCGCCGGTTCAAAACTTGCCTCCTCCCATATTACCGGAGGGCATGGTTGGCCAATACGTCGACACGCACGCTGTAGGGCCGCCGCCATTGACGATGGAAGAACTCGGCTTCTCCTGGCCGGATGATCGCGGCATGGTCAACCCTTCGACGATCCCAATGTGGATACGAGAGCAGGTGTGTGATTCGCCTGGACACATGAGAGTCTTCTTCATTGTCTGCCCATTGTACATTTCAGAGCCTCACTGACCTCGGCCTGCCCATCAACGGCTCCGACGGCATTTTCCTGAATATGCATGGAGCAAATGGCTGGTCGACAGACTTTGTGCCTATGCCCGAAGCCTGGTGATTATCTTCACCCTTGCTCAACCCTTGTCCGAGTAGAGTTGATGACTTGTTTTCCTGTGCCATCTCACATCTATTTACAAAAAGGCAATCATGGGCATACACCTGTGCCGTATGATCGCTCCCGGCGCTAGCGCAAGATGGTCCCCGTGTTACGTCTAACGAAATTCTGACTTTTCTGATTTTGACTTGTTTTTGATTATCCTGTATCGCTAATACTGGCACCATGACGCCGGGTTTATATACTTACAATCTCAACATCGAGTTGTGTGGCTTGTGCCTGTTGTCTTGATGTCTCTGGGTGGTAGAATGGATGATACATCCAAACGCAATTCTGGGAAAGTAGTAGCTACACACGGAGGCATACTCGCGACATGATAACGAATACCATCACTCCTCTTCGTCGCTGTCTTGTTCTTGGAGGAACTGCAACCGTCAGTATGACTTTGAATGTACGGAAATTGGAGGGACAATGTCATGCCTTGACAAGCGCCTCGGTACTCTTGAGAAAATGTTGCCTCCCTTGAGGCTTGGATCCTTTCTGGTGCCAATAAATGATGGCCTGGTCGGAGATACAGTCCTTGTTGTACAAGACCTACGGGCCATGAGAACGGATGCTATGCACATGGTAGAAGATATATGCCTTGAGGATCTGAGGGAACGACTTCATGATGCGCGTCTCTTCGTAGCAGTGTACCTGGACCTGATTAATGAGGGCAACTTCGACCTTTGGCCCCTTGCAGAATGCCTCGAGGACGGGGGAAATTTTCTATCCAGCGCATAACCGTCAGCTCGTGGTGAGCTTGGAGGTGCGTGCACGACGCGTACCCCAACTTCACGCAAGGCAAGGCCCTCTATCTGGTCTGGTCGGGCATTTCGATCCAGGGAGGTCATGAGACCTTGCCAGATACACTGGATAAGCTCCGTATCGGGGAGCGATTGCTCCTCTAGCCTGTTCTGTATCGCTGAAATGATCTGACTCCCAACTACATCAAATGTACCATGGCCGAGTATTCGAGGTATACATACGATCTCCGGAGACTCTCCTTGTCCAGAGAGACTCTTGAGTTCAGTCGTGATGCCTTCCTTGGCGAGAGCGTATTGTTTCTTGGTGTACCATTCGGCTACCTGGGGCAGGCCCTCCTTTCTAAAGAAATCGTCGAGAATTTTGGCATCCCGACGATTTGGAGGGAAGAAGAGAAGTAAATCCTTGATATTACCGCGTTTGAGAGCACCCGCGAGGTGCTCCATCGATTGATCGGTCAGGTATGCGCGGAATAAAATGGCAAGGACGGTGATGGATGCGTCTGATGTGGTCACGTGAGCAAAATGGATAACACGCTAGGGCGAATCACGGACCGTTTTTGACGAGTTGATCCTTGGTGAGACTCTGCAGACAAGCGGTGCCAGCGATGCCCTGGGAAAGAAGGAGGCCGATAGTGATGGCGAGCTTGTCGCGTTGACCGGGCGGCCAGCGATTGATGTACTGGAGCACGCCGGGGAGGGTCCGCTCCTCGAGGGGTTTCTGAAGATATTTGTATCTGACAGAGTGAGGGACGGGTAACATCGGGTGAGCGACGGTGGGGTACCTTCTGATGAGTTTGTTGAGGACTTCGACGTATTTCTTCAGGTCGTCGACCGATGCGGGTTCCTTTGCGTTGAAGACGGTGAAAGGAGAAGTTGGTGCGCCGTCATCGATGTAGGAGCCGCCGGGCTGGATGAGACCGCCGACGAGGATGATTTCGAAAAGGGCGTCTGCATATTTCAGGAACTCGAGGGTGGATCCAGCCTGTATGAGTTTCGTGGCGAAGGTGTCAAAGTCGTTGTCTGGGACGGTTTCGAGATGCTTGTAGAGCTGGTCTCTGAAGACTGGGTGGAGATGAGCGCAGAGGGTGCTGGGATGGGGGAGGCCTGCCTGATGGTTCGTGCTTTGCCTGAGCCTTGACTGCACCTTTCCTTGCCTTTATCTTGACGCCCTGTAGCGAAGGCTTTGAGGCGGGTTGCTGAGACATGCACGTAGCGAAGAGTGCGCGTCGGAGATAGCCGAGATGGGACTGGCACAGGAGGGTGCACCGCCACCATTGTTGCGGAGGAGGGGGACGATGAAACGGCCGAACGGGCGGATGCGCGGTTGTCGCTGTCGCCGTCGTTGAGCCGTGTCGGGTCCGGTCGGCGCCATGGCCACTCCACCGCACAACCTCGTACACCTCTACCGCGTCGCACGTGACCAGCTCATCGCTCCTCTCCTTCCACGTCCATCTCCCATGGCCACCCCTCCGTTTTCTGACTCCCCCAACGCCCGCTCAAAGTCCATCACCACCGCGGACGGCCCAGACACCTTTGGCGTATGTCTCCTGCACGTGCATCCGATCGCCTCTCACCCCGTGTCCTCTAGACCCTCAACCAGCACTCTGTCGGGAACACCGCGTTCCAGATCGGCGTCTCCGATGACAAGGGCTCCCGTCGCTTCATGGAAGACGCACACTCCTTCGTCGTCGACTACGCCGGAGTCAGGGGCCAGGGCTTCTTTGCCGTGTTCGATGGCCATGCCGGGAAACACGCTGCCGAGTGGTGCGGCGAACACTTTCACGAGGTAGGCACCACGATTCTGTCCAACCAACCCACGTCACACCACACCACAGTATCTCCTTGACTCCTTGCGCACCTCTTCATCTATTGCGATCCCCGATGTCCTCAACGAGACCTTCCACAACGTCGACAGACGTCTGTCTCGTCTCTGCGAGGAATCCGATGGAAAAATTCACTCGGGTTGCACAGCAGTCACTGCATTCTTGCGTATTGAAGATGCACAAGGCCAACAACCCTTCCTGACGTCTCCGATCACCAACCGCACGTCGGCCGCGACCCCCGTCCCAGAGGATACCAAGAGCGTCAGGAGTAGCTCCGAGTCTCCGGTCAGCGACTCGGCCGAAGAGGCTCCCGCATCGGACAAAGCAAGCAAACGAAGCAAAAAGGCCAAGAGCGCGTCGCCCGCCAATCGCTTTGCCCGGGCTTTCCGAAGTCTCAGCGGTGCTAGTGGCTCGCCTCCACACTCACCTGAAAGCCCAACGCCAGCCCCCCCTTTCACGGATCTTGCAAGTGCCCCTATTATCACACCTCCCATGTCACTCCGTCGCGTGTTGTACAGTGCAAATGCTGGCGACGCACGAGGGGTCCTCTGCAGAGCAGGAAGAGCGGTGCGCTTGACATATGACCATAAGGGTTCCGACAAACAAGAGGCAAAGCGCATCACGGATGCTGGTGGCTTTGTCATGAGCGGACGCGTAAATGGTGTGCTGGCTGTCACGAGATCTTTGGGTGATTCGTCCATGAAGGAGTTTGTCGTCGGTTCTCCATACACGACTGAGACCCAACTATCCAACGACGACGAATTTTTGATTCTGGCATGTGACGGGGTATGTTGTCCTCTGCAGCGCTATGGCTTAGCTAATGTCATTAAAGTTGTGGGATATCACGGGCGATCAAGGGGCCATTGACTTGGTACGGAACATTCAGGATGCTCAGGAAGCGAGTCAGATCCTCGTTCAGCACGCTTTATCAAAACAGACGTATGATAACGTGACTGTTCTGGTAGTCCGCTTCAAGCACACTACCTAGATTACTGGATACTTACTTTACTGGCGGCATGATATATTAATTGTAGCAGTGTTTGGCTTGAATTCCCCTCACGTGTCTATCTTACGCTTGTAATCCAGTTTATGTCTTGTTTGTTTCGTTATTGCCACCTACTTATCCAAAGAGTTCGACGTGATTCCTGTGTTGGTTCTTGTGTCACGCAAGTTGAGTCGCAAATGGTACATGTCAATTCGCCTACCGTAAATACATACACTCCAAAGTCGAAAATAACGCGATGCATTTATACAATCAGAAAAAAAAACGCCCTCCGTTATAAAAAATAATAGATAATTCATCCCCCCATCTAGACGTACTGGACGGTGACAGAAGATCCGCTGGTGGTGACGGACGTGAGAACCTGGCCGTTCTGCTCAATGTCGATGAGGGTAGAGCCAGAGGGGGTGTAGGTGCCGCTGGGGCCGGAAGCAGTGGCAGAGTTGAAGGTGA
>JBBPUA010000925.1:0-11087 GCA_038094355.1 Afroboletus lepidellus | reverse complement strand
GCTGTTATCGCTAAGTAAAGGAAGGAAAGAAAGAATCGAACCATACGTACCGATGGCCGTAAATATGTCTGCTACGCCCTCTCCCGTCTTGGCACTAGTTTCGCTCCACATTAGACCTTCTTCCTCTGCGTACTTTTGTGCTTCCTCTTGCGTAACTTGGCGGCGCGCAGCAAGGTCAGCTTTGTTGCCGCAGAGCGCAATCACTATAGATGGATCGGCTTGACGTTGGAGTTCCCGAATCCAATTCCGTGCCTTTTCGAGGGACGACGCTTGAGTGATATCGTATACTACCACGGCACAATTTGCGTTGCGATAGTACATAGGAGCCTGTAATCAAAGGCATGCTCAGTCCCCCGTAGATAGCGGAAACGAAAAAAAAAACATACGAGGGACTATGAAGGAATCCAGGTAACCATTGAGTCGCTTCGCTTTAGTCCATCGAAGAGTGGTGACACACCTTGTACCGTTCTTGACCTGCAGTATCCCTAAATAGAGTGGTCAGTTGCCAAGCTTACCACTCGAGTGAGAAATATACCAGATCTCGAATTTAACCGTCGTCTGGTCATCTAGTGTGACAGTCTGTGTTAGGAATGCCGCTGGAGTTAGGTAGTGAGCTGCGTGTGTTGGATAACAGGCGGAGAAAAGGCTTACCGCCGATTGTGCTTTCCCGGTAGTCATCGAATTGGTCCTTGACGAATCGCAGAACTAAGCTGTTGCAACATGGTTGAGAGATGAATCTATGGGCGAAACGCAACACGCTACCTAGACTTTCCAACTGCCGACTCGCCTGACCAAAATGAATAAGGAAATGTCGACAGACAACGAGGAAGATGCATACCAAGGAGGACGAGTTTGAACTGGAACTGTTTCGACATTGGTCGCGGTAGGAAATAAACGCTAAATGGACTCCAAAGTCACCCGGGTCAACCAGCACGGCCGCAGCGTGGCTTGCGTGCACAGTAGCTGTCGCTTACGTAATACATTCCTTCCCACGGACGTACGGACATGGGCAAAATTTGCGCCCTGCCGTCTCTTGCTTGTAACCGCCATCATCATCGTTCCCTGCGTTTGCTCCTTGTCTCAGCCTAAGCTGCATCGTCCCGAAAGTTTTTCTCCAGTGTCGTCACCAACACACTTTTCTCAGTTCTTTCGTCTGCTGAGCTTGCCTGCTCTGTACTCGTGCAATCCCTCATTTCGTCCTAAAAGAAAGGAAAAGCAGTGAAAACGCCATGAATCGTCATCATCCTTATAGTGGTGGAGGCTATGATGGAGGCCATAGAAGGGGTGGGCCTCCCGGTGGTGCAGGTCCCGATAGATCCTTCAATCACAGAGGCGGCACTCCACGCGGGAGAGGCTTCGGTCGTGGGCGCGGCAGCTTTCATGCTGGCTACGACAGCGGCCCTTCCAATTCCTATGATCAAGGTCAACATCAAGCCGACGTCAACCCATACAATAGCTACGATGCGGGCTCCCAAGACCATATCTATCAAAACGGAAATGGTAGTTATGCGGGTGCAACTCCCTCCAACCAGTACACTACGCAGAGCACGTCAGATGGTTACACTCAGGGTTACGGCAATGCTGAAGGTGCGCTTGAAATTGAGACTGAACATGCAGTGCGAATATAGGCAGTTGTCATACGACGACGCATCATTTGAGCCGCAGTTCGGCGGAGTAAACTGGCATCTCCGCTTTGCTTCCTTCGGTGGATATTCTTCTGGCCTGACAGGCATTAAGAGCCTTCGTCGCGAGCTTTGAGCTATTCATTAGCGAAAGCAGTGAAGTTGGACGTTTCAGCAAAATGCCCGGGAATGAGTCTTGCCAAAAAATATTTCCACGTCCTGGAGATGGCATGTTTTGAGTTTCGCCAGGGAGTTTTGTTCTTGCTCTGCGACTCTGCCTAGCCCACCACTTGCTTGGTTTTCTGCCTTTTGGAGTCCTTGATCTCACCGTATCAACCCTTGTTAGAAGTATCTGACGCCAACTTTGACGATGGAGGCTTTGGTCGAACTCGGAGGAATAACCGCCGCGAACGTGATGACAAAGTTCATGACTCCATCATCGAAGAACGCATACAACGCGAACGACCTTGTCGCACGTTGTTTATTCGGAATATAAAGGCAAGTCCCCATTGAATCCAAAGCCAGATTTACAGTTTGCACCGTCCATATACGCTCGTACTGATATTATTACCTTTTCAGTATGAAACTAATAGCGAAGACGTGCGCCGGTCTTTTGAAGAACACGGTGAAATCAAAACCTTTTTTGATCTTATTGCCACGCGTGGCATGGTTTTTGTTACCTACGTAAGTGCATCGATAGCCCACTGTATTTCTGCTGAGAACGGTCCATCAGTACGATCTTCGGGCCGCCGAGAGAGCCAGGGAACGCCTCCAAGGTTCCGAGATCAGCGGCCGACCTGTGCGTTCATATTTTTACAAATCCAATTATGGTCTGACCGAAGTCGCCTCGGTTACTCAGATTGACGTCCATTACTCGTTGCCGCGAGACGATCAGAAACAAGGCGGAGGCGATCGAGAGAAAAATCAAGTGAGATATCAACCTGCTATACTTCGTCATCCTCTGATGATGGCCCAGCAATACCAGGGCTGTCTCGTAGTAACACTGAAAGATTCTCGTCAAATGATTGACGATAATGAAGTGCGACGCAAATTTCAACAGTTCGGAGATGTCAAGTCCGTGATGCCCGTAGGAGATCGTGCCGAGTATGTGATCACTCTTGTTGCTTGGTAGTGATTTCATGATGATTCCAGCCAGCGATATGTTGAATATTATGACATGCGGGTAAGCTATCGAGTTAAATCGCCCTCCGTCTAGCTCACCCTGAGCTAGAATTGTGATGAAGCATTCGATCGACTGCGTCATCAAGGCTTACAAGATGGTACCATGGATATAGTATACGCATGGGAAGAATCCGATGTGACAGGTCCAGCCACACAACGGTACACCTTTGCCCAGCAATCTCCGAAGCATCTACTGATATCGGTTTTATGTTAGCCGCGAGACGAGATTTGATGGCGGTCGGGACTGGGAAGACCGAAGCCACGGCTTCCGAGGTCGTGGGCGTAACCGAGGAGGCAGAGGTCGAGGCCGAGGTCACGATGATGGTTGGGACCGACGGGACGAACTCAGAGATCGGGATCGACGAGGCTTTGAGGATGATTCCAGGGGCGGACGCGGTGGCCGAGGCTACGGTGCGGACAGAGGTGCATACGGCAGGGATCGTTTTGATTCGCGGCCACCTTATCCTCCCGGGGGAAGCTACAGTGAACCGACGAGCACACCCCCTGCTTACAACCAGCCGCCCTCCGCACCCACTGGTTTACCGGTATGTTTCTGTCGCTCATTACATATACAGTCCTGACCGTTGCCCTAGCTATCTGAGGATCGTGTAGAGCAAGCTAAGAGGGTGCAACAGCTCTTGGCTGCCTTGAAGCAGCCCCAGAATGGAAATGCTTCAGCTCCGCCTATTCAACCAGCACCTGGTCCGGTTCCTCCGCCGCTCCCAATGCCACCTATTGCACAGCCGCCACCTCCGGCAGCTTCATATTACGCCCCTCCACCAATGCAACAGCCGCCATATCCAAGTATGCCTAGTCAAAGTGCGAGCCCCTATGTGCAAATGCCGCCGCAGCCTCAAACACCGCAGCCGGCTCCGGGAATGGGAAACCTGCCCCCTAACATCCTCGCGCTGCTGCAGCAGTCGTCGAACCAGCAACCTCCGCTACCACCACCACAACCGTCTCCGGTACAGTATGGGATGCCTCCGCCACCACAAATGATGTCGCCCCCTCCCATGTCGAGTCTACCTCCCGGTGCTCCCCAACCTGGCGGTCCAGGATACCAACAGTTGATGGCTTTTCTCGTGAGTCGAGCCGCTGGCTTGCTCCATGTTGCCTCATTGACGCTTTGTTGGTAGGCGTCTCAGAAACGAGGTTGAGACACTTGTGATGGCACGTGTCGCGTTGGTCGAGTGTCGTTTATTCCGCTTCTTGTACTCGTGCGGCGTTCCTTCTTCGCTTGTGTAAACGTCTTCTCGTTCCCGTAGTACTATCTTTATGAAATTCGTATTTCTTTGTCCGCTGGTGATCGACAGTGGATACACAGCCGAGCGTCCTACCCCCTGGCTCATGTTCCCTCCAGGGTCTGTTACGTTGACAGAGCCCAGCGTACGAGCAAACGATCTCGGTTCCCGCGCAGATCAAACGGGCAGCGGAGGGAGAACCCGAAAAACGAGGATCCCTCCGCGGATCACGTCGATCCGCGCGTTCGGACGTGCCCGCGTTCTCCCGTCCGACGGACCAGGGTCGTCGCGCGGCGGGACACGACGCTACGGCACGACGGTCCGACTGCATTTCGACCCACGCCGTCCAACGACCGACGCGCGGGGTGACGGAATCGGTCCCCTCACGGACGATGTCGCATCGCGACGCGAGTTTCAACGATCCTGTTCGCGAGCAGGGCGTGCGTGCCTGGCCGGACGTCGGAAAACGTCACGGAACGACCGGGACGCTGACTCGTTCACGTCTGCTCGCGATCCCTGACGATACGTGCTCGAAGAGGTAGACAGTGACTTCCTCTTGAGATTGCAACCATTGACAGTGCCTTCCCTTCGAGTGGACGTTCGTTTCAGAGCTTGCTGTGTATCCACCATGGAGCCGCGGCAACGTGCAGACGATGTTGCAAGCCGACGTCTGTCGGAGCTCCGTTGCATTTGTAGAGTAGGCGACATGTAACGGACTCGGCCCTTGAAAAAAAAGGATATGTTCTTGCCTCTAGGATCCACGCATTAATTCTATTTTACAATGTGACCAACACATAGACGTTGGCCGCGAGGATAACTAGAAACATGAGATATCCCATGACCGTCACAATCTTTCCGTTGCTGAAATCGACCGTTTTTTCTTCCAAACTAGCCGTCTTGTCTTGCAGTACACCTGCACCGTCGGTAGGCAAAGGAAGGGACTGTGTGGTAGACCTAGAGGGGGATCGTGACTTGACCGACATAATGCTCTTCGAAGACGTGAGGTAGACGAGCGGGAAAATGACGAATGGAAGGACGATGGACAAGATGACTTGACTCGCGACCAACAACGTGTTTATGCCAGCCTCGCCCACGACGGCAGCGACTATGACGGAAGGAACGATACCGATAACGCGCGTGATAAGACGGCGAAGTGTGGGCTACCAAACGACCGTCAAGGCACGCCACAATAGACCAACTGAAGAAGTGTTACCGAAACTTGCCAGCGTAAAAACCCTTCCGAAACACATTGTGAGGCCACGGTACCCACGATGGATGCACTTTGGCCCGAAGCAAGCAGGGCCATCGCGAAAAGAAGTCCGGCGCCTATCCTGCAATCAGCAGATGGGCGGTGTGATGTGACATATATACACTTGCCCTTTCCGAGTTGATTTTTAATTAGTGCATGGGCATCGAACAGACTTGCCGGTGACTCGCTCCCATGTGCGCCAGAGTTATAATAAAAAACGGCGCTCGAAAGGATGAGGATCCTATGGTCAAGTGAGGAATACTAATGGTAGAACCCAGACTCAAAATACTTACAATGCGTTGATAACGACAGCAATGCTCATCAAGCTTGTCGAGACATCAGCCATACCATGGTATATATGCGACCTGACGAAGCGTAGCTCGTTGTTCTCCCAATCAGCGTGCGTCAAGACGTTCGGAGGGTAACTTGGCTCGTCCGAGCGAGACACACTGAACAATCTGTTCCAGCTGAACGTCGTACGTATAGATCGAAGCACGCGCTGTGACAGTGTCATCTGATACAGGGGTTCCGAGGACTTGGGCAAGTCTGTCTCTGAGTGATTGCCTATTCGGTCTTGTGTTGCAAGCCGAGATCCAAGGAAGAGAGCATGTGGCATGACAGTGGCTCCGATAACGCCCACAGCTAAAATAACAGTGAGCAAACGTGCGGAGAGATCGGAGATACATACAGGTATAAAGAGAACCACTTGCAAAAAGCCCTTTGGACGGAACGAATCCGAGAAAGGCATCTCCCCAGTTGACATTCACTCTAGATACGATGATCGCCATACAGATAAGCACCGCCAAAACCTTCGGGAACATTAAGCCCCTTCGCCGAATGAAAAGAATTTCTTACGCACCAGTGCAGAAATGATTCCTTCAAATAATTTCACAGGTCTACTCTTCAGCGGATTCTCGATAGCAAGGAGCAGCAAGACATCAGTGGCGGTCAGCAAGACAGTCGACCACAGCGGGAGTGATGGGAACAGGAGGATCAATGCGATGGCAGACCCCAGCATCTCGGCCAAATCAGTGCAGATGATGGCGATCTCGGCCAGAATGTAGAGCGGCCAAAAGACAGCCCATCTCCACAGCAACTTGTGTCGTGGACGGTCGTGAAATAGCAAGCGACAGTGTGAAGCAAGGTCTGTGAGGAAGTTAATGTCGGTCGCAAAAATGACGAAGGAATGTACCAAGCCCCGTAACAGCTCCCAGACGAGCCGCCAATATCTGTGGGACGACGGATCAGAGATGGCGACCCGCGGTGAAACGAGAATCGACCGACTTGCAAAAAGGTGGCGAAAATGCCAGCGAGAAGAACCGTGAACAGCAGCATGTATCCGTATTGCGAGCCAGCTTGCAGATCAACACCCCAATTCCCGCTAAGGTGGCAATCAACACATCGGATGGCACTAGAGAAGTCTGGATAACCCACGGATCGAAATATGCTACCGAGCAAACGATACCTACGCCCACATGTCTTGTTGCATGGTGGTATAGTTGCCATCCGATTCGATGAAGTTTTGCAGACCAGGTCCGATGGGTTCGATTTGCTTCATCCTCGGTCGTGATAGCTTCCTGCATCACTGAGTCTACAAGAAAAGGCGAAAAACGGCGCGCTGAACTGTCCTAGGGAGATGATGGCCGACAACATAAACACAAGCGCGAAGGAAACGGTAAAGAAGGACGAGGTATTTATGTGAATTCTAGAGTTGCTGTAAATTCCAGTGACCGTGGTCTTCATTCATCCGACAATGTCCGCGCGGCTGCAGTCCGACTGCACCCGTCCCTGTGACGGCAAGCTCCGCTCCCATCCGCTGAGATGTATTTACGAGCACCTTGGATTCCAATTTCAAGATGTCCACTACAAGATTTACCCGACAAATACTTCTACAAGCACTCCTCGTCAAAAATCGGAATCAAACACGCCATCCTTGCCAAGGGCCGTGAGTTCGTCATCATCAAGTAGACATGATGCATATGCCTGCTTAAACAGATTTCAAAGGTCCGGCTACTATGATACTTCGACTGTTTCCTACCTTTAATTCTTCCTCGTTGATGACTATAGGCTTCTTGGGTGGGATCGACTGAGCTGCAAACGTGGTAGGCCGGGAAGTGCTGCCAGACGGCAAGTCGTTCCTGCTGCGCACGGTGACAATCTCGTCGTTTCTTCGCGGCACAACTAATCCTGCGCTGCTCATTCGTGGAGACGAGACGTCGTGGTGGACTGGGGAAACAGAGGTGAAGCTCCGGTTCCCATGTCTCCCACTTTCCAAATACTGCGCACTGGGCTCTCGTACAGGCAATGTAACATTGCTGATGCTCAGTTCCGCAAGCTCATCATCGTTCAGGAGGCCATCTGCATAAGCCTAGATGGTCCAAATTTAACCAAGCGACACGATTGACTTGGAACAAGTCACCTGGAGGTCGTCGTTTGCCACTTTGATTGGTTTAACAGGGTTGAGATTTTGCAACACTTGTTTCTCCAATTTTTCCCAATCCCGGTCTGGGATCATGGGCTTGGTCGCACCAAGGTTGGCAAGTTGGTCAGCAGCCTCGTTCCCTTCGATTCCGACATGGCCGCGAACGTGTTTGAACTCTACCGTCTGAGATGTCTTCCGACGTGCATGAAGAAGAGCAGCCAGGTATTTGATGAGAGCACGGTTCTTGACTGGTTTCCCATCGGCAGCAAGAAAGCCGTTTCTCATCCAATTAGAGATCCACGATGTGACACCTGTCGACATATGTTGCGTTGTACGAGCTAGAGAGTAGGACCGACCGCGTACATTGGATAGAGTAATTGGAATCTGTTTTAATCAAGAGGCGGCGGTTTAGATGTGGGGTGGTCTCCAGTATACGGACGATGGCCTATGCACGAGTCAGTCGACAGGGGAGCCCAAGACGGAGATTGCCTACGATGAGTTCGGCCCGGTTATTTGTCTGATCGCCAGGACATCGCTCGGAAATGTTTCTAGGGGTCTGTTGGTGTGCGTAGACTCGGATACGGGAGAGTATACCTAGGGTCTCCATGGTCCCACCACACACCGATCCCTGCAATGGAACCAGGCTGACCGTTTCCTTTGCAAGCGCCATCGCAATAGACAATGTCACAGTCTCTTTCGTCTTCGGCTGCGGACCTCGTGCGCGGATGAGAAACAACCGTGGGGACAGGTGTTATATCGCGGGAAGTGGACGACCTGGCGGACATGAACGCGATCGCTTCGGCCTCCGTGTTCAGTTTCTTGTACACCGCGTTCGCAAAGCCCCTGACTTGTGCCTCGCAGTCGGCCCTGGTTGTGGTCAACGACGGCATCCGTGTTCACTTCTGAGCATACCAGGAGGTGTAAATTCCTGGGGCACGACCTACTGGGACGGCATAGTACCCGGATTTAGAGGCCTTGGGCATGGCGTGACGGCAGGACGCAGACCCCGTGTATGCCCTTGTATTCGCGGACAGGCGCGGGGCGAACAAGGGACGCAGGGCCAGGCTGGGGAGGAGGACTTTGCGTCCTTGTTCCAATCCAAGGAAGGTTGCCGGATCGGGACAAGGCCACGCCCGGATTGGGACGCTGCCTTGTGCTCGTTTCGCCATCGAGGCCGGTATAAAACATGATCGCGACCGTCGCCAACACCACAGACCAGCCCGGTCGACATCAGCCTGGTCGACACACATCATCATGTCGTCCTACAACTACGGCGCTGCACCACAATCCCCCACATTCGGGTTCTTCCCCACCGCGCCATCCGCACCACACGCATTCGCGACCCTACACGGGAATCCGCGCGACTCACACGCGATGTACGCTGCACTGGGCTCGTCCATGGGCCTGCAGTCGGCCGGTTCACGGCCCCATACGAGCGGGGGGAGCTTCAACCCGCTGAAGAAGCTGTATCGGAGGAAATGAGGGCTGGCATGATACCCACTGTAGCATAGCAGAGGAGGTTCGACATTCGGCTGTATCGAGTTATTTGGATTAGACGTGTATCAATTCCACTGTCCGGACCGGCAAACGCCGCAGCGCATCTTTGTTCTGACCATGGCCCCGTCGCGCGCACAGGCGAGCAACATCAACTCGGTCTACGCCCTCGCCCTCCTCTCCGAGTACAACCACGCCCTCGACTCCCTCCCCCTCGACCTCTCCCGCAACTTTGCCGACCTCCGCGAGCTCGACGCCGTCCTGTCCTCCTCCATGGCCTCCATCATCATCAAGATACGCCATCTCACAAAAGTCATCGAGGAGGGCTCCTCCACCAGCCAAGACCGTCTCCTCCTCCTTGCCGACATCGCAGAGGAGGCTGCCCGCCTCAAGCTCGGCGGCGAGGACAAGATCCGTGTTGCCTGTCAGGCAGCCGACAACCTCAACGGCCACATTGGCCACATGCGTCTTCTCCTCTCACAGATTCCCTCCTTTGACGTTTCCATCCTCAACCGCAGAACCACCTACCCTCACATCTCCTCCCGTTCCTATATGCCCATCCCTGAAAATTCGCGCCGAAAAAGAGGCAACTACAGCTCCATCATGAACAGCGCACCAGACGTCAGCCCCGCCAAACGCAAGCGAAACGTTCGGGACGACGATGTCGACGTCACCGGTGGCAAGTCCCCTCGCAAGGACAAGCTGGGTGACGCAGGGCCGTCTAGGGCCCGCAACGGCGGACGCTCTAGAAAGTACGTGTGCCGCTGGTGCCCTTGGACCCTACTGACCCTCTCTCCAGGCCAGATCGCGCACCGTCCCCATCCGAGTCTGTTCTCTCAGTCGCGTCCCATATCCCACCGGCAGGCGCGCAACCGCATGCTAATACTTCACGCGCCTCGGCACACCCCGGCCGCGGTGGTAATACTGCAAACAGGAGATCAAAAACCCAGGCTGCCTCTCAGCCATACGACGACCCCCCTCCAAATGGTCAGACAGCGCGCAGAGACGTCTTTCCCGGCCCACCGGCGGCGAGCCACCCATCACTCCCATTACCATACTCCAACGGCACCAACGGCCTACACAACTATGACATGCCCAACGGTCATGCAATAGCAAATGACTGGTCCGGTCCGCCATCGCACGCGCAACTGGAGGGGCCGGGCATGCCCGTTGCCCGTAATGCTCTATCGATGGGCCCAGTGTCCGTGATACCGCCCATCATGCCCATGGGCCCGGCAAACGATCATCCAGCGAGTGCAGCCGCAGACACCGCGACCGAAGTTGGCGAGGGCGAAGGCGAGGGCGACGACCGGACGTACTGCATCTGCGACGGGGTCAGCTACGGGGAGATGATTGCGTGTGACGACGAGGAGTGCGAGCGAGAATGGGTGCGTGGTCTACCTCGCCGCTGATGATCGCGACTAACTGCGGCCCTGGTTCTAGTTCCACCTCAACTGTATCGGACTCGGGTCGGCCCCGGAGGGCTCGTGGTTCTGCGAGGCGTGTCAGGTCAAGCAGAAAAGCGCCAAGCGCGCCGCGAGGGGAGGCAGGAAGCGCGTCGGCGGCGGCGCGCGTTCCGGTGCGAAAGCCGCCAATAATTCGTGACGTCGTGCTCGATTATATCTCCTATGTATGGTACCGTGTTTTATTATTCATTGTAATCGTCGGCCGTCCGTGGTCGCTTGCTTGCCTCGTTTAGACGACAGTCTTTGCATACCCTTGTCGTGCGTCGGTGGCTCGTGCGAGGAGTGGAGCGTTCTTCCATAGCAACATGGATTCAGGGACGCGTCATATATGGCAAGCACCCAAAACGTTACCCTTGGAGATCGTATAAGTAGTACGAGGGGGCTTGCAAATAAGATATGAAAGAACATAGT
>JBBPUA010000924.1:0-11093 GCA_038094355.1 Afroboletus lepidellus | reverse complement strand
ATACCGCCAGAGAACGACAAAACTGAGGAGCATAGACCTCAATCGAGGGCATGCCGGTAGGGAACTATGACACTTACATGCGTCTCTTGGCCATCGGTAAGATTCGGAGTCGAGGAAGCGTTCGGGTTTGAACTCGGCCGCATCTTCTCCCCAACACAGAGCTGCGAAGCGAGATAGCATTAACGCCGTGGTTGCCTGTCACTAGATAACTCACGGTTCATATGTAATGCCCATATATCCAAGTTGATGAGGCTTCCCGCAGGGATGGCCATCGCAAACTTTCCAGTTTCGACAGAGGGACTCCCCTTTGATCCTGCTATGAAGTTCGTAGCGGGTAGGATGGTATCCGTTTCCACATATTTCGGTATGCGAGGTTCGACAGGAAAGAGACGAAGCGTTTCACGAATGCATGCCAAAGTATACTCCTTTGGAAGACTGTCAGCAGGCATCGATTAAGAGAGAAGCTGGAATCTGACAAGCTTGTCCATATATTCTCTATGATCCTATTGAAAGTTAGGTAGGAATTCGTGAGCAGTGATAAAGGTTCACCGATGTGATTTGTACGGCGGATCCATCTGCGGGCCACACACGAGTGACCTCTTCACGGACCTTTTTTTGACAATCTGGGTAAAGTGCTAACAATGTCAATGCGAAGCAGAGTGTGTGAGCGGTGGTGTCTGCAGGAAATTTGATCGCTCAGGCTGTCTGATTTCGACACCAGAATATGAAGTAAACTGACCGTGTCCAGCGACAAGAAAAATCTAGATGCAGAGAGGTTATGGTGGCCGAGTAGCACGAGGTGTATACCGACTACTTACAAATATATTGGAAAGGACTTCGCCATCGGCCAGCTTCTTTGCAGCGTCGTCCTGGTTCATATTCGCATCGACGAGGTTTCGTAATAATGTAGCGCCTGAAGTCCCAGAGAGTTCACCGGATGTAATTGCAGTACGAGCAGCGGATACAAGGTCAAGCATATGGATTCGTAGTTCGTCAAACGCAAGCTGGGTCCGCAGCGCGCGGGAGGAAAGATAGGGTACCCTGATTAGGCGCGAGAGCTGGTAAAACCATGCCGGGGTGAAAGCTCTAAAGAAAACATTGTAGATGGAATCCGTAAACGCAGATCGAAAGGTAAGCTTATGGCCGGGAGGCGCCTCTGCCTTTGGATCGGTCGACCACGATACTCGTTTACCAAAAATTGTGATGGGAACGACAAGAAGTGCCACCTAAACTAGTTTGGGTCGAGTACAACAGATGTTATGATTCTAGCCCACACCTTGGTCATGGCCGGCAGAAGATTCACAGTGACATCAGGACCAGAGGCGTCGAGTTCCTCAAGCCAACTATTTGTTATGCGCAATGTTTCTGACCAAACTAGTGCAATGTTTGTCTTGAATCGGCTGGTCAGAAGCAACGGCAAAATGAATGGGTAAAAGACTACGTACCTCGTTGAAAGCAGACATAGCGATGGAACGGTGACGCTTCCAGTCCGGTCCTTCCACGCTAAAGATATTTTCTCCGCAAAAGTTGGTTATACTGTACGGGGCAACGTCTTTTGGGAAAGTGTGCCGATCCGAGGTGACGCGTTTTATTGCCTCGGGGTCTGCTAGCCAAAATACTGGCTTGGCGTCAGTGAGATCGACAGACGCAAAGACTGTGGTTCCAAATGTCACGTATGCTAGATGACTTTTAGTCGACAAATGATACGTAAAGTAGACAAAAGACATACGGGTGAATTTTGCTGCGTAGTATCCACCCATACCGGGTCTAGGGAATCTGGAACCTAACGCAAGGGGCCATGCGCCAAACGGTGGCAACCATAACGATACGCGTCCTGGGCAGTCCCTACTCAGATATTAGCTTTCAAGAGGACAGGGACACCGTAAACGTACGTACTTTATTTTTGCAAATGCAGCCCGTATCGAAAACACCTTGCCCACAGCGAACTTGAAGAATATGAGAGCGATGACAGACGCCACCGGGCGATAAAGTGCGGAGGGAACGTCCATCTATGTACGCGGAAGGACCGGGTCGGAACTGAGGCACTGGCTTGAGGGTCGCGATGTTTTAAGCAAAACGGCGACATCGTGGTATCGTCGAATTACGGGCACGACCAGCGAGCAAAGACTGACGGGGAACTGGAATAAGTCATGCAAATTGGTTTTGGTAGAGTACGAGAATACCTTCCGAATTCTATGGAAGTCCGGACAATCGTGCTCCTTCGCATGATGACCGTTCGCACTCCGACCACTCAACACTTCGAGAAGGAAATTGGGATGCCTCACAATTCGATGACCCCGGCCACCACATCGGCCGAAGGATTTCACGCACACGCACACAGCACGGATAGACCGTAGTACTTCAAGATATCATAATTACAATCCTCTGTACCATCAAGCATTGTCATCGTCAACCTCGTCATCAGACAAATCTGCTATGCAGAATATCCCTGGGCCATGCCCATCCTGATTAGATCCATCTGCTGTGGGTGGAGGGTTGTTGTTGTCATCCATGGCATCCAATGCATGGCGGTGTTCAGTTTCTGAGAGATTGGTTCGAATAGACATATGAGTACTCACGAAGACCCATCCCATTACCAACACCGCCCATATATCCATCTTCGTTTGCAGGTAGGTCTTGAAGTCCGGGGATTAGCTTCCATTCATCATCATTATCTACGTCGTCTGTATCCGAAAGGGCTGCATGGATGATACCATGCTCATGCTGCCTCAGATGATTGATAAGTGAAATGTACACGGCCCAGACAGATGATCATTGGACTGGTGGGCGACCGATTTCATCATAACACCCTTCAATGAAAGTGCCAAGAGCAGCGGGGACAAGGTCGAACACAATATGGGAGGAGTTGATGTACAATCCACAGACATGGTCCATGGCTGACTGACCAACCGTAACCTGTAAGAACACCAACACAGTCAATCACCAATTAGTTATTACATGACATCATAAAGTACTTACCTTGAAATCAAGCGCACCATAATCTTCAGGCTTCTCATGGATAAGCTGCGGAACTCCATGAGGAAGGACCTACCCATGTGGTGAGTGTGTGCTATTCATAGAGTGAGAGCTCACCATGCCTTATTGCAGTCACGTCGCTTGCGGGAGCGGTTGATGCACTGTTTGTAGTTGTCTAGTTCCTGTTGCAACCACGGAATGAAAACCCATCGGAAGACCATCCTAACCGTTGAATGATGGTGTAAGTGAATGGATGTGGTTGAAATGGGGGAGAAACCTACAGTTTAGCATATTGTCCGGGTCATACCACCCAGCCTTCATACCCTGGTCGAGTAGCTGCTCAAATCCAGGTGTGAAGCGGTGCCGGAGTTGGGACCAAGCGATCTCAGGCATGATGTTATTTTTGTGTTGCATCCAACGGTGTTGTACAAACCCTTCAAGATTAGGATTGTATAGTTGTTGCAGCATCATTTGAGTATTCGCAATCCCAAAATTTTCTGTTCCAGGGTCACTTTGAAGAAGCCTGTTAGTATGCTTTTACATCCAGGCCAGCTTCGGCTTGGCAATCAAGAGAATGCTTTCTTGGGTTCCGGGGCCTTTAAAACAGCCCATACAGTGACACTTGTGCTTTCAATGCCTACCAAGACAGGCCTTGGGTCTCGATCCCCTGAAGTGATCATGATCAAACACCCTTATACCTGTCAAAGTATAACTCCAAAACACATTCCGGCCCAGTCCTGAATGTCTTTGTTCTGGAACTACCTCTTCTGGAAGCCCCTATTCCAGAATCACCTATTCCGGAACTACCTATTCTGGACACCCTGATGCATTTCCGGTATCAATTCCATCCGGAATTACCTGTATGCAAATCTTTTCTTTTGAATACTCATTATCCCTTTTGAAGATATGTTTTAGACATTTCAGCAGTCATTGTACGACTTGCCACCGTTGTATGATTCCTTTTTCTTTTCCCTATACTATACCTAATGGGTGCTGCTTGCTCTCGCATACCTCGGACCAGACATTGGGCTGGAAGTGTTGGAGTCAGTACGCACACATTCAGAGTTCACTACTTAAACCTCCTGCATTTTTCCATGCTCACCTCAGTCATGTTAACTCCCTGTGGGCAGCACACTGAGTTTGGGCCTTACTGCCCCCATCTAGTATCTTTGACAATACCTGCTGGGCTGACCAATTTATTGGTGGGCCATTCAAGCATTGTTATGCGAACGGAACTGTTGCGTCGAGCCGTGGGGACAGACCTTTCAGGGAGGTACTCACGAAGAGACACAATGTCCTGAGAGATGGTCCAGGTGACAGAGAGAGCGGAAGAACAATGGTCAACGAGGGTTCGTACAGACCAACAAGGGGAGAGCCTTATCGACGGGACACAAGCAGCTACATTGTATAGTGCAGAACAAGTGTGAAGTACATGTATGGCAGCGACGGACTAAATACTACCTATCCTGGGAATCCTATCAAAGGACGAAGAACAAGGTGGAATGATGACATAAAGGGACACATAGGCATCACGAGAGAAATACCTAGAGGAGTGGCTGTCCATAGAAATATCGAGAAGAGAAACCAAAAGGAGATATTAAAGAGAAGCAGTGACCTGGACGAAGTGAAGAAGAATAGAGATAAGTCAGAGGTACGGATAGTGGAGAACTGGCCATTGTCCGACTGAGAAGTACACATGGTGGGCTCCTTCCCTTGTTCGTGAAGGTTAGCACCATCGAGGCGAAGTGATACAAAGAGAAGAGAAGAAAGAAAGAAAACCGTAACAAGCATCTAGGAGTTAAGGAGGAGTCCATGAAGCTTTTCCGCGAAGCAAACATGTTTTACTGGGCAAAATCACTGTTCAAAATTAGTGGGGACTTCATCAAGAAGAGGATTGTGAAGGCACATGAGCCCCCTCCATTTTCAATCCCTGACATACATTCCATGAATGCTGGTCTCGCATTCCGATACCCAACCAATCCTTCTTGCAAAGCATTGACCGCTGGCATGCATCAGCAAATTGTCACTTATAGTGTGACCCTTGTCACATGCTGTCACCACTGTGGCAGTGCTGTCGAGTGCTGTACAGGCCTGTACAGCATGGACAGGGGGGGACCTATAAATGACAATTTGCTGATGTGGACTGTACATATCTTTGCAAGGAAAAGATTGAAGATGCAGATATAGCATTCACCAAGTATATCCATAACAGCAATTGTACCCCTCTTCTGGAACCATACGAAGTGGGGTATGGGATTGCCTTCACCCAGCATGTCCAGTATGTGAAAATGAAAGGGTCCATGTACATTTCCGATTATCAAGGTTTGTCATTACAGCACAATACTTTATGTTCTACTTAGCCTTGTGTTCACATACAGGATCGTCATCACTCTTAACCCACAGATTTTAACCCACCCGTGAGTCCAACAACATTAATTGATCAGACTTGGATGGCGATCTGTTCTGTGAAGGGAACCTGGAGAAAGCAGTCAAATTGTTTGAGGAAGAACATGTTTGCAATCATTTCTGCAAGTGGCCGGGATTTGGATTGTCGCCATTCAAAGGTGACCGCAAGGGTAAAGGCAAAGCCTGTGACCCCGTCGTGATCAGCTCGGACTCGGAGTAGGTGACATCTTGATAGCTACATATTTTTTGAGGGACCATATTGGATATTCCTAAATGATGTAGCTCCACATTTTTGAAGGACTATAACAAGCATTGCAATGTATTACAATGGAGAATGCGGTGTGTAGCTACGTGAAATCCGTCGGCCGATGTGGTGGCCGGGGGTCATCGAATTGTGAGGCATCCCAATTTCCTTCTCGAAGTGTTGAATGGTCGGAGTGCGAACGGTCATCATGCCGAAGGAGCACGATTGTCCGGACTTCCATACTATGGAAACATAGAATTCCGAGTCGCCACCCAATACACGGACCTAAGCTGGCAGCAAGCCACGTCCTTCTTCATCAGGCACAACATTGAAACTGGACCCGTATCCAATGGCAAAAAGTTGGCAAGATTGATTTGAGCATCCTCCACAACGAAATGATTCGAATTAGCTCGATTGGAGTGAGCAAGAGCGTCTCAGTCCGAGTCGCTGTTCCAATCGCGTATTTCTGATATCCGACTCGGTCACACAATAACGCGCCTTGCCAGCTCGCCGTTCGAGCCACCTTCTGCGTGCTTCCTGTCATTTCCGCAGACCGTAGGCTTTTCCACGACCATCCAAGGATACTCATCTGCAACTAGATGCTGGGATCATCCGAGTCATGAAGACGACCTCGGGCCGTGACACTTCTCTCGGCGCCTTCCACGTCTCCGAGGCTTAGGACAAACCGCCGAGCACTCTCAACCCGACAACTCGTAGTCACGGCAGAGACCAAAGAAGTTCAAAAGGTTACGTGTTCCTTCTCCCTGAACGTCTGAGAAGACTGTTTAAAAGTGACTAGCGAGGCAATCCACTGCGGACGAAGATCGAAGCCAACAGAGGCGCCGAGAGTCGCGTCACATCAGACGAACGAATTGTCATCAACTACGCAACAGGAACACGGAAGTGCCGATGAGTCGAGTACACAAGAGCCGACGGAAAACCCGCGGTCGAACCACGTCTAGACTTGGTAGGCCCGCTTGACGCACACATTTACCTGCGTTAACGAGAACCTTGTCGACCATTTTATCAACACCTTTTTCTACTGATGCCAGTCGGGTGCAAATCGCTGACCGATACACGATCATATACCAACGGAGAACAACATGATTGATGAGGACAAACATGAATCGAAGGGATGGACAGGGAGCCATATCATTACGTGCATTTATTAGCATCAGTAAGTTTGGAGGCGTCGTACTGACTAATCACAAATCCAAAGATGGACGAATTCATAAATGAACGCACGTGTGTCAACTTGCTTATCTAATTCGAGGACTTTTCGACAAAAAATGTGTTTCGGTATCACGGCAGAATGTTTTCAACAGTAACGCGGTACGACAACCTCCCTGAGGCGGATGAGGAATTGCGTGCCGCATCGATGAAGCCGGACAAGACGACTGATCCCATGCCTTGAATCGGGGATCAATGCGGCGGCGGGGAAGGGGGACCTGCCAGGATTCACGTGCAAGACCTACTGACATTAGCCTCACCAAGCGATTGGACTCGCTTTTTACGGGCCAAGGCATGACATCTGTAGAGGCTAGTTCTCGCATTTACGCGAGCGCGATTGTTTTGAGTGACCAAACACCAATCCCGTGCTCACTAGACTGTAGATTCTAAGAGGCTGATCACCGCAAGAGTAAAATGTGCGTATTCTCATTCCAGACGTGTACGTAGGATTCTGAGGAGCCGCTGGCTAGTTCTGCGCTCATGGACTATAACGGTCTACAGGCTACGGTTCACCAACCTACAGTGTCGACTACGTTAAGCCCACCACCACCCGCGGTCTGAGCGCGCTCACGGTATTTATCCCCCCATGTCCACGCACAATGCACAGCCCATCGTCTTTCCCCTGTCCGACCCCCGCCACCTCTGCGAACTCGACTACCAAGATACCATCCCGCGATAAGCCAACCTCGCTCACCTTGTCATCCTGACCTGGAGCTCGTAATGAGAGGCGGTGCAAACCCGATCAGAGCAACCGGAATCGAGCCCTGGATTCTCTCTAGGGTCAAGCACATCTCTGACAAATAGCCGGATAACTGCGGCGGCGCTCGCGCTCGTTCAACGCGGAGGAAGAGGCCAGGGGCTTGCATATCTACGGTTGGTGCAGATGAAGGGGCTTAGGGCGAGGATCGCACTGGCAGTTGTTCTGCAGGCGCCGACAGAGGTGTGCGGTATGTGGTGGAAGGATGATGTGTTAACGGTGTGGGATTGGGCGGAACCTGGACGGACACCGTGACCAAGATACAAACTTTGACATAGATGCCGGCAGAGACGAAATGACCATTAACCTGCTCCAGCATCCTGTATTTTGAGGATGTCCGGCTGGGGACCTGACTGGATGAGCACCAAGATAAGAATGGCACGTCGCTAAGCGATACTTATCAAGTATCTGCGTTGGCCGTACGCAGACGCCCACCACCGTACCATACCACTAATCTGGCTTATCATTCGACAGGCTGCTGGCGCCTGCTTTTCGACAGGATAGCTTCTGCAAGTCAAGTAGCATATGGTCGAGAACATACAAAACTAATTGGGAGCCATATCTAGACACGTCGACATAGTTTGACACGTGCGTTCAGCGGCGTCAACGAAATCCCCGTCGCCCATTTCAGCAATACCTCTTTCTGCTCTTCAAACGGCTTCTTCGCGAGGTCGTCTGGAATGCAGATCTGGTACCGACGCACAACGCTTGCGACGATACCAGTGGCCTCTGTGAGCGCAAATCGTCGACCTATACACGACCGTGCACCGGCCGAGAACGGTAAAACTGAGAAGCACGAGCGTCAATTGAGAGCATGCCTTGTTTAGGAAACCTTGATCCTTACATGCGTCTCTTGGCCACTGGTAAGACTCGGTGTCGAGAAAGCGTTCGGGTTTGAACTCGGCAGCATCTTCTCCCCAACACAGAGCTGCGAGGCGGCACAACGTTAGTGTCATGTGACTCAGCCGAGACTAGATTACCCACGGTTCATGTGCAATCCCCATACGTCCAAGATGACGAGGCTCCCCGCAGGAATGACCATCGTAAAATTCCTACTTTCTGCAGAGGGACTCCCCTCCGATCCTGCAGTGAAGTGAGTACCAGGTAGGACGGTATCTGTTTCCACATCTTTTGGAAAGCGAGGTTCCGGAGGGAAAATACGAAGTGTTTCACGAACGCATGCCAAAGTGAATTCCTTAGGGAAACTATCAATAGGCGTTGACTGGGCGAGAAGAAACTGGAATCTGACAAGTTTTTCCATGTATTCCTTGTGATTCTGTTTAAAGTTAGGTGTTAATTCGGCGTGCCGCGACAAGGGCTCACTGTTGCGATTTCTATGGCGGATACATCTGTGGGCCACACACGAGTGACTTCTTCATGAATCTTTTTTTGATAATCCGGGTAAAGGGCCAGCAATGTCAGTGCAAAGCCGAGGGCATGAGCGGTGGTGTCTACAGGAAATTTGAATATTCGGGTTGTTGAATGTATTAGAATGTGAAATCAACAAACCGTGTCCAGCGATAAGGAAAATCTGGATGCAGGAAGTGGCTGAGTACCACAAGGTGGACCGACTGCATACTCACGAATATATTGGAAAGGATTTCACCATCAGTCAATTGCTTCGAATCTCCATCCTGGTTCATATTAGCCTCGACAAGGTTTCGTAATAACACAGCTCCAGAAGCACTAGAGAGTTCGCCGGATGTAATCGCAGCGCGTGCAGAGGCTACGAGATCAAGCATGTGGATTCGTAATTCTCTAAACGCAAGCTGGCTCCGCAAAGCACGGGAGGAAAGATATGGCACTTTAATCAGCGATGAGAGCTGGTAAAACCATTCCGGAGTGATAGCTCGAAAGACGAGACTGTTGACGGAGTTCATAAATGCAGATCGAAAGGTAAGCTTGTAACCTGGAGGTGCCTCTGCCTTCGGATCGGTGGACCACGATACACGTTTACCGAATGCTGTGACAGGAATAACAAGAAGTGCTACCTAAAACTAGTTTGGGATCTGAACTAAAAGATGTCAGAAAATGTATCTCGCACCTTGGTCATGGCTCGCAGTAGATTCACAGTAACATCAGGACCGGAGGCGTCGAGTTCCTGAAACCAGTCACTAATCACACGCAGTGATTCTGACCAAACCAATGCGATGTTTGCCTTGAATCATGCTGGTCAGAAACAATGGTAAGAATGGATAAAAGAACGCGTGCCTCAGTGAAGGCAGACATAATGATGGAGCGGTGACGCTTCCAGTCTGGTCCCTCCAGGCTAAAGACATTTCCTCCGCAGAAATCAATTATACTATACGCGTGGACATTTTTTGGGAAAGTGTGCCGATCCAGTGCAACACGTTTTATTGCCTCGGGATCTGCTAACCAAAAGACCGGCCTGGCGTCTGCAAGGCTGACAGACGCAAAAGCCGTGGATCCGATTTTCTTGTACGCTAGACGACCTTTGGTTGGCAAACGATACGACAAGAAGGGACAAAACATACGGGCGAATTTCCCTCCGTAGTATCCGCCCATACCAGGCCTAGGGAATCTCGGACCTAGCGCAAGAGCCAACGGACTAAATGGTGGCAGCCATAGTGATGCGCGTCCTGGAGAGTCCCTACATAGACAACCATCAGCTTTCGCGGGGCTGGAGAAACTGCAAACGTGCTTTATCTTCGTAAACGCGGCTCGTATCGAGAGCGCCTTGTCCACCGCGAGCTTGAAGACTATGAGGGCAATGACAGACACCAGCGAGCGATAAAATGCAGGCGGAAGATCCATCAGTGTGCGCGGAGCGACCAGGTCGGAATAGATGCACTTACTGGCCTGGGGGTCTCGACTCTTAAAGCAAATAGCGACATCGAATCACGCCGCAGTATCGTCGTATTGCCGGCACGAGCGACAGTGTGGTTTACGAACTTTGAGGTAAAGCGAACATCAGACATTACCAATAGCGGTTTGCACGGACCCGCTGAGTCTGTAGAGCACGAGGTGATACCCACCTGGATCAATACATGGCCTTACAGCTGGCACTTCGAAACTAATATTCAGTTTTCATCAGACTTGGGCACAACAAAAGTTGATCCCGTTTCGAAGGAAAGAACTTGTTATCTCAGTAACCGAGGGATGTCATTATTTTACATAGGTCGCTTAGCTACATGAGTCATTATGACAATAACCTCCACTTGCCAGACAACCCCTCACGGAATTTGCCGCCGTTGACTTCCTGTCGTTTCTGGTGATGCTGACCAAAGGCTGACGACCATTCATGTTCAAGGATGTTTCATACGCAATTACTAGGCTAGGATCACCCCACCATGCAGCGATTCTCGACGACGTCCATATCTCTAATCTTGGTCCCAAGCGAGTACTCTCAGTCCGACAACTCGCCCGCCGCCGCCGGGAATGCAGACAAAGGTCAAAGCCGATGGGGGCGCTCAGTAACCATTCAGATACCTGAGACCAACACGAGGGATGGTACGTCTT
>JBBPUA010000923.1:0-11107 GCA_038094355.1 Afroboletus lepidellus | reverse complement strand
ACTGGCCATTAGAAAAATGTACATAGAATATTAGTGTCGGACTAGCAAAATTTCGGTAGTCTTGTTGTATAATCACTCGGCTAAGCCATGATCATGAACGCCCATTTACAAGTTTTCTTTGACATTGAAAGTCAAATCGGCTTCCCACAATTGTAATGACCATTTTAAGTAACATCTAATGTTCCCAGGGTTTTTCTGACATTTACATACATAGAGTTCAGCCTGACCTACCCCAAAATGAACGACTACACAAAATGTTCATCCAGGATCACTCTGGCATGGGTCGTACCATTTTCCATCATGATGTAGGTTTCTAGGCCGTCCAAAGGGGCTGTAGAATGGAATATGATGGAGCGAATACCCCTACCCCATCCGGGACCGCTATATCCACCGTACCTTATCAATAATAGAGTTAATTAGCCTCCAGAGAACCCCAACATAAGACGTACCCTGAATGCTTATCGAAGCAAAATATCGTTTTATAGGTTGGCTCCCGGGCACACCATTCGTTCCCGTGATCTAGTGAATTGATCGACCCTGTACTGTTTCATTGCGCACAACTCACCGTGACCAGAAATGACGGCACGTAGGTTCTTTACGTTGGTGTTCAAGGACTGCCAAAACTCGGTGTCTTTACCAAGCGATGTAGCATCGAGGGAAGCCTGCGTTGAACCCACTCCCAATACATCCGCTTAAACATGGTCGGTGCCTTTTGGACGTTGATACCTCGCGCGGAGAGGAGCCTACCATTCAATCCGGGGTCGATGGAACTATTCAGATTTTCTTGGACAGTCTGGATAATGTGTCTGTTCATGTCAGCACACGTTGCCCATGGAACACAATAAGAAAACCTCACGGAGGAATATGGACAAAGGCAAGCGCACTTCGCTGCTCTGGCGGTCCCCAGACGGCATCCATCTTCTCCGTCTCGGTCCGAATCCACTCAGCGACAGTCGAGTCAACCCAGTCTGGCATGTGAGTGCCGTTCGTGAACAAACCGCCTGATACACGCATGAGTACATTCCAGCCCACGTTCATACCATGCACATACCTCGCGAGTCGAAAAACCACAAAACCAGCGCAGGGGCAGGATCTGCGAGACAGAGGTCTGTTACAAAACTTCACACAGAAGTGATATCGGCCCACCCGTGGTTTTCGCGTAGACGGGAACCCAGTAATTGCTTGGTCCGCCGGCGCCCCCTACCCCATGCGGGGAGAATCGCGTATAACTCAAAGGGGATATTGCCATCTCTCGCGTCATTTCATCGGTACGTGTGATGTTCATGTCACTGTCATGATTCTGTAGGCAAAGGGTCGACGACAAGCATGACAATAAAATATGAAACACGTACCCCTGAAATGGAAGAGAAAGGGACCTTGGCTAGGTTCAACGGGTGTACTATGGTATCGATCAGGGAAGTAGAGTTCTCGCGGAACGTGTCTAGTGCCATAGGATGTATCACCTGAAACTGAATAGACTTAATTAAACTTACCCTCCCCCGTGACGAGATCTCCATTGATTACACTGCCAAACGATGATCAGTGCCTTGGAGCGTACAGGAAACACCGGGGGACTTGCACGTAATCCGGAGCCTCGACCCTCAACAGTTTCTCCATCAACGCTGTCGTGTTGACGTCCTGTTCTTGCCCCCAGTCGTCCCAAGGATTCTCACCAAAGTGGACATCGGAGAAGATGATCAACTTGAAGGAACCGTTGTCTTTGAAGGCAATCCGTGGTTTGCTAGGGTAGGGGTCCAGTTCGAGCGATTGCCATTTATCGTGATGTAAAAAGTGAGATCGCGGACTGGACGGCGGAGGGGATCGGCCCAACCCTGAAGCGTCGCGGTGAAGACCTCCGCGGTTGACCGGATATGCGTAGATACAAGGAACAAGCCAGGTAGTTGCAGTGAACCGCATGTTCACAGTTGATGCGCAAAGGCGACAGAATAATGCCAGAGACTAGCTCATTTACTAGGATCTCAGTTGGCGTTTCAGGTGGGACGAGCGCCTCCCACGGGTTCAGGACGGCTCGTGTGAAGTACACCGCAAGCAAGCTATTGAGATGCAGAGGGGGTATATATAGCTTAGAGGTTGAATAGAGGATGTTCCAATAGGTGATGGCTGGAGACGTCGTTTTTTTTTCTTTTAAGCGAAAGGAGACTACACCGCCTAGTCTCCGAGTTGCAATTGTCTGGAACCGAGTATGATGATCGGTAAAGGATAGAACTTTCAGATCCGAACGAAGCAAACGATATTCGCTACACTCGCGGGTTGGGTACATCGGGGGTTACAGTAGCCATTATGAAACTTAGTAGGATACTAGCTGAACTGGGGCATCTCAGAAAATTACACGTACAGGGTACGACGAAAAAGGAGTGGCGAATCAATGAGAAAGTCACTCGATCGGCGCAGTCTCTTCTTCTGCCTTGACCTTCTTCGAACTTGGGCCATCTCGGTCAACGAAGACAGCGGACTCGTCGGATTCTTCAGTCGGTTCCCGCTTCCTTGTGTAGAAAAAGTGTTGCCGCGTCTCGTGGGCCCAGTCGACGACGCCAGAACGGCCTTCGCAGGTGACGAGAACGCCAAACCGGGTGGCCCAGTAGGCGAAGACGGCGATCACTGTCGTGAAACAGGTGACGATGAAGAGGGACCATAACACGAAAACCAAGCAGCCCACTGTACACACGGTACGTGGTCAGAAGAGCGCACTTTGCCTAGAATGAATGATTACATACCGAGAATGGCCTCGATGGTAACGAACGCAATCGCTGCGAAGATAAGCGCGAGGAACGCAATAGAAGAAAAGGTGAACACGGTGAGACCGCTGCGAAAAGGGCCGTGGGTGGCACGCTCAGCACCAGATGAGTCCAGGACGCACATGAACGACAAGATAGGGAATAGAGAAAGACCGGCAAAGACGGACAGGAACGTCTGTGAGGGCATTCAGAGACCTGCTATATGTAGCATGACAAGAAGTACCATCGTGATGGGCTTTTCTTTGAATTTGAACGAAAGGTAGCGCAAGATGGGCTGGGCATAGTCCTGCTCGATCCTAACGACAAAATGGCCATGGGCGTCATGGGAAAGTAGCGCAAGCGAACAGATACTTGCAGGTCGGCGTACTGTCTGACGAAAGTCGCGCTTCGATGGAAGTAGCTGGAGAGGTTATCGTCCACGCCGTGGTGCTCGGCGGTGGCCTGGTTCATGTCTCCATCCATGTCGTTGATGGTGGTCGAGGTCGAAAGAGTGGAGACGGATATATCACGTGCGCGTGTCTGCTCTGACTAGGACGATGAGCGGTCGCAAGCTCAACGCCGACGAGCTCAAGCTCCACCAGGCCGCTCTTGCGAAAAACGAAAAGGTCACATACAGTTTCGTTCGTCCGAGTCGCGATCGCTCACAGCGAACCGCAGACCTTGTCTATCAAAGATGCCGAGAAGCTCATATCGGACGCAACTGCTCGCACCGCTGCGATTAACTTTTTGCTCGGGGCGGTGCGTTGATACTTTTCAGTGTATGTATTCTAGGAAGCTGACAGGTATACAGGGCATGTTCAAAGTCATGTCGAGCTCTGGCGGAGTCACCGCTTTCCGTGCTGTGATGAAGAAGGAGATGGACGTGTGCGTTCTCAATATCTCTCTGGTAGAACGAATTGACATATTTGCTTTCTTTCCGCAGGAAAAAAGATATGAGCGGCGAAGAGGCCATGGTTCTTAGCCAGATTCAAGCCTCGGGAAACGAAGGCATACCTCCTCTCGGTCATGCGTAGACAGGACTCACATACCCAACAGGTATTTGGACCAAACACCTCAAGGCTAAGACAGAACTACATCAGACGGTGATTGATCGCTGTCTGAAGTCTCTTGTTCAGAAGCAGCTCGTCAAATCGATCAAAGCAGTCCGCGTATGTCTGATTTTACTTTTCCTCATCCAGTTTACTTGACTTGGTGGCTAGCATCCAACGCGCAAAATATACATGCTTGCGCATCTCGAGCCATCTGTCGAACTGACGGGTGGTCCTTGGTACACCGACAATGAACTCGACACTGAATTCATCAAGCTATTGTCCACCGCCTGTCTACACTACATCCGCGATCGTGTGCGTACCCAAATTCTGTATAACATTAGGAGCGTCTCATACCGAACACCTCAGTCCTTCCCGAAACAAGGAAAGCACAACTCCCAAAGCCAACAACGTCTCTACGCGATAGGTGCCGCGCCCTCTTACCCTTCTGCACAGCAAATACAACACTTTTTGAGCAAAAGCAAGATCACGGAAACGGAACTCGGCGTGGAACACGTGGAGATGCTTCTTCGCGTTCTCGAGCTTGACGGAGATATCGAAAAGGTACGCATCAGCACTGTCATCCACGCTTTCCCTCACGTTAGTGCAGATACCTGCGTTCGCGGCCTCTGCGTGGAATCCGAAGGTGGACTCGGACGCTGACCCCAGTCCGAGCTCCGAAGACAGCGATGAGGAACGCTCTAGTTCCAAGAAACGTAAGCGAGCGTCGTCGAGGAGTAAAAGTAAGGAATCCAGCAAGCGGAGACGACGACGGGCGGACCCGGACGACAGCGACTCTGAAGAGGAAGAGCGTTCGAGCAGCAAGAAGAAGAAACGCTCGCGGAAGAATGAGGACAGCGACGAGGAGATAGATGAACCAAGACGAAAGAAGAAGCGCAGGCCCAAATCGAAAAAGGACGACGACTCGGATTCGAGTGCAGAGGAAGAATCAGAGGAAGAAAGTCGGAAGAGGAAGAAACGAAAGGGCAAGTCGAGGAAACGTGACACCTCATCCTCAGAGAGTTCAGATGAATCAGAGTCAGAGGACGAACGACGTCGCTCAAAGTCAAAGTCAAAATCGTCATCCAGGAAGGCGTCATCCTCCAAAGCGACCGTGAAACGCCAGAAATCGCCTTCCCCAGTTCTGAACGAGATACCCGATGGAGGTGCATTTGTCTATCGTGCGATCAGGCAAGAACGGGTCGCGCTAGGGTGGTCTCAGGCACCTTGTGGGCGATGTCCGGTCTTTGACTTTTGCCGGGACAAGGGTCCAACCAACCCTCAGCAATGCGTGTATTATGATGAATGGTATACCCTAGGCACGGGCTCACAAAAGCCCGCTGCACCTACGGCGATGAAGGTGGACTTTTAAGGAATATGTATGCTCGCTCATTAGAATACCCTGTAGCGATATCTGACAGTGTACGTTAGTTCGTCTTTGTCTTGATCAGTCCTTTTAGCATGTCGAAACTGTTACCGTCGGGCTGCAGGTCGATGTACTGACCGCCGCCTAGCGGTTCGGTACGCAAAAGCCCGTGATCGGGCGTGATACCCACTATCTGGGCCGTAGTGGGCTGTGTGGTCGTAGTGAGGGTGACAGTTTGACCGCTGAAAGCCTAGTTAGTGTTATTCTCAAACGACTAGACATTTGACATACGCATGCAGCCACGAGCTAGTATACCGATCCATAAAGGGGCGAAAACCTTCGCTTTCTTCGGCGAGAAACAGGGTCCATATGCGCTCGAAGGAGGCAAGGACCGCCGCAGCGACCCGCTCAACAGAGAGGGTCAAAGCAGGCTCCTGCCCACGGGTCAAGGCCACTAGCTGAGCGAGAGAACCAATCGGGGGATCGTTCAGGATATTTAACCCACACCCTGTGCCCATAGTAGTTACCGATAAAAGCTCTCCGAACGGGCGAGCGATGCGTACCGATGATGATATCCACTGTACTCCCTAAAAAGCTCGTGTTCACCAGAATGCCTCCCATCTTCTTCAATTCTACCTTGTCCCCTGGCCCATCGGCAGGGAATTCACCGTAGATATCATTTGGCCACTTTAGCTTGACCTTCGTTGCCCATTTCTTGGCGGGATCCAGTGCCAGACACGCGTCGACGACTGCGATCGCGAACAGGTATTGGATAAAGACTAGGTTCGACGACCGGATGGAATGCGAATCGTAACCTGAAAGTCCAGGTCAGGGAGAATCCAAATGCTGCCAAAGAGGTCTCACGCGAGGTTGCAGTCTTAAGGGGGATAGAAAGTCTCAAAGACATGAGCATGCTACCTGCGGGAGAAAGCCACGTATTCTTGCCCCTCCCTCTACCGGCGACTTGTTTCGTCGCCAAGGAGAGTAGATGCGAAGGCAATGAACGAAGGAGCTTGGGGTTCCTGTAGAATAGTATAAGCGGAGGAACCAGGCACGTGCCGATGAACTCACTTGTCAAGCATCGTCTGCGTACTGGTGACAACTTCTCCATAAAGAAGTACATCACCCATCCGCAGCTCGTTGGCATTCCTGGCGGGGTTTAATTCGTCTAATGCCGCGAAGAACGTGCTAGGTGAAAAAGGGGGCGTATACTGCTTCTCTTGCTCGGTGGTCAGCGGCTGAGCAGTGACGATGATGTCTTTGACCTCTTCCCTAGATGGTCCAGATAACAAGGAGAGAATGGCATGGTTGTCAGACGGGTGATCAGAGGCAGAGATCTCGCCGGTAAACTGAAACTGAAAGACGTCCTGTTCGTCTGAAAAGATCGCACTCTCGGTGGCAGGAGACCTGTGGGTATCGTCCTCTACAGTGAGCGATGAGAAAGCCGCCTCGAGATCGCGATCTGGAAACAAGGCATGGATGATTCGACGCCGGATGTCCCATTTCTTTGGATGGGCAAGAAGCAACTGTGGAAGAAGACCCAATCCAGGTCGCTGGCCCTCAGATGAGTGTGGCGGGTCAAATCGCAGACCAAGAGTAGACAGGGTCGGGATGAGCAACTGCTCGGGGAGAGGCGGTGCGCACGACCAAAGCGCAATCGCGCCACTCTCGCTCAGTGCCCCCGCAAGTCTACCGTCGTCGGCGTACCGTCCGAACACGTGCGCTCCATCCCCGAGATCGAGTGAGAGGGATGAAGTACGTGCGACCACGATCTCCGCGTCGTCGTGCTTCACTGTGGCGGGCGCGGTGGCCCGTGATGGGAAAGAGAGATGGAGCGATGCCTTGCCGTCGACCAGCCGAAGGACGGTGGTGTCTCGGATGAGGTCCAGACCGGCGCTGGTCTCGTGCAGACCGAACATCCCTTGCGATCGAGTCGCGTTCACGCCAAGAGCTAGTATTCTCCCGCCGGTTTCAACGTACCGGCGCACTCCTGCATGGTGATCGGGTGCAGTGAGAAGGACGAGGAGACCGCAGGCTGTCTGCCAGGGGCTCTCTGGAGCTGTGAGAACGTCCGGGGCGACGACTTGAGGAAGATAGTGGGGAACGAGCACGGAAGAGAACAGTCGCTGAACCGAGGCCGCCTGTGGATGCGTGCTTGGGTACACGAGCACGTTCATGTCGCAACGAGACCTGCCTGGCCATCGATCGTGACGACCCAACGAATCCTGCCGGCTTAGTGAGTCGTAGAGCGTGCCTTTAACGAGCCGTCGTAGCACAATGGTAGTGCGTTGCTTTCCTAAGGCAAAGGTTGTGGGTTCGATCCCCATCGGCGGTATTGGATACAAGATACCTTCGGCTCAGCTTTTTCGACTGTCTTTTTGTTGCTAGCCACCAAGGCGAAGGGTGTCCTGAGGTCGCAGTAGCACGGATATAGTTCTAGTGTGAAACGTGCTGAGGACACGAGCGACACGTTCTGATTCGCGATCGGCAACATCTCTCGCTCCGCGCTCTTATCGTACACGCCTTTCACTCTAACCATAACCATGGCATCCTCAGCCCCGTCTCCGTTCAAGCTCACCCTCCCACCCGCTGAAGAGTACAGGAAAAGAAAAGTCGCCTTGATCAGCGGTACGTGTCGCATCGCGTCGGCGGCACGCGAGTCAAGATGGCTGCTTCATTGACCGTGGTTCGACACAGGCATTACCGGCCAGGACGGTTCTTACCTGTCAGTCCCTTTTCCTCAGGGTCGATATTGCGCCGTTGACCTCGCCATAGCACTGAACTGCTCCTCGAAAAGGGCTACGAGGTGCACGGTATCATCCGTCGTTCCTCCAGCTTCAACACCAATCGCCTGCAGCATTTATATGCGGACCAGCACGAACGTGAGCCCCCGTCTCCTCCCCTTGACATCTCATTCACCCCAGACAAGGTCCCAACAAATTCAAACTGCACTATGGTGATCTCTCGGACAGCACCAACCTCGTGTATATCCTCGCCCAGGTGCTCCCCACCGAGATCTACAACCTCGGTGCCCAGTCGCACGTCAAGGTCTCCTTCGAGATGGCCGAATACACTGCCGACGTCGACGGCCTCGGCACCCTCCGTCTCCTCGACGCGGTGCGCACTGTCGGCCTCGAGAAACACGTCCGGTTCTATCAAGCCTCCACCTCGGAGCTCTACGGTAAGGTCGTCGAGACGCCGCAGAGCGAGACGACGCCGTTTTACCCGCGCAGCCCGTACGGCGTCGCCAAGCTATACGCCTTTTGGATCACGGTCAACTATCGCGAGGCGTATGGCATGTACGCGTGTAACGGCATCTTGTTCAACCATGAGAGTCCGCGGCGTGGGCGGACGTTTGTCACGCGCAAGATCAGTAGGGCCGTGGCGGACATTCATCTGGGCAAGCAGAACTGTTTGTATCTCGGCAACTTGGACGCACAGCGCGATTGGGGTCATGGTGCGTGCACACCCACGTCGATGGGGTCGATCGCTGAGTGTGTGTGCTGTGATAGCCAAGGACTATGTCGAGGGGATGTGGCGCATCCTCCAGCAGTCTGAGCCTGAAGACTTTGTCCTTGCAACAGGTGAGACGCACCCGGTGCGCGAGTATGTCGAAAAGGCCTTTACTGTCGTGGGCATTTCGATCAAGTACGTGCCTCACCCATACGAACGATTCTCGTCACTGATCAACGTACGCACTGCAGATGGCGTAACTCGGGTGTTGAGGAGGAGGGCTACGACCCAAAAACGGGCAGGGTTCTCGTCAAGGTGGATACTCAGTACTTCCGTCCCGCCGAAGTCGAGTATGTCCAGCCAATGTCGTACTCTGCTCGGTTTGCTGATCCATTGCAGCCTTCTCCTCGGAAACCCCACCAAGGCCGAGCGGCTGCTGGGCTGGAAACGCCATGTGACTTTTGATCAGCTCGTGCACGAGATGGTCACGACCGATCTCCAAGCGTCTCGCAGCCTCGTCGAGGATCAAAACTAGCGTTGATGGAACAAAACCGGAAGAACTTGGACCTGTTTACGTTTTCTCCAGACTTGGATGTTATAATGAACCCGTGGACTAATCGCGGTCTGGTTTACGAGCCAATGGCAAATGCCTTGTCTGTTTGCAGTGACGAATTGACCAGCACACTTGTTCAGGAGAGCTTAGACGTCTGGCTCGATTCTCAGCAAATATAGTACATTGATCTGCGGTCCATTGCATCAATGAGCGCGCCCGGTTCTAGCATTCGAAATGTTCGCCAGGAACCACTCGACCGTCTCCTTGAGGGCTGAAATTGTGCATCAGCAAGCAGCCCGACCAGGGACGAGAAAATGGCACACCATCTTCGAACGGGGTAAACTTGAAATCGGGTCCGATCAACTTGATCAGTTTGGCGTTGGACGCGGGCTTGCGATCCTGCCCATTGTCCTTGGGCTCGTTCTCAAAGGATGCGTCTCCGGGGTACCCGAGAGCACCGACGATCGAATTTGCGACCTGTCTGATGCTGATCTCGTCCTTTTCGTCGACTGCCAAGGGGATCAGACGGAATCGGGACCGTGATCTGAATCATACCGGAAAAGATGACGGGCCCCACGCTCTCGTATTCGCGGAGTTGCCAGATGAAGAGTTTGGCGAGGTCGCGAGAGTAGATGAACTGGCGCAAGGGCGATCCGTCGCCCATGACCTTGAATTGCGTCCCGTTCTCTGTGCAGAATGAGTCTGCCGTTGCGGATAGCATACTGATACCCACGCTTCGCGAGATAGCACTTGTGAATGAGAGCGGGGATAACGTGTGCATACTTGAGGTCGCTGTTCGGGTCCGGTGAACGACCGATCGAACCCAACACGAACGGACTCACAAGTTGTCGTGAGGTCCGAACACGTTGGTGGGGATGGCAGACGTAAAGTTGCAACCAAACTCTTCCTTGTACGCGCTGTCGAGTGGTATGAGGACGGGGCTGTCAGAGGGTTCGAGGGCCAAACCGATTCTGCACATCGACCATTCGCTTGGCGTACGCGTAGCCAAAGTTGGAGTCGTGAGGGGGACCGAGGTGGACTTTCTCCTCGGTCAGAGGGTACTCGACCTTGTCTGGAAACACGCATGTCGACAGGCACGAAATGACTTTTTGGGTCTTTTTGAGACGCGCAGTGTGTAACACGTTGTCGTTGATGAGCATGTTGTCCCGAAGGAAGGTCATCTGGAGCGAGCTGAACACACGTCTACGCGTAGATCGTCGCCACGGACCTTGCGCTCCCTGTTTGCAAAGAGACCCCCGACTGATCACAACGATCAGGACGATCAGGACGCGAAGCGAGCAACGCACCGAGGGCCGCCAAGTGGATGACATGGGTAGGCTGGTGTTTCTCAAAGAGCTGCAGTGTCTGCTGGGGGTCCCTGTTCGCGAGCATGAGCGCGATGTGTTGGCCAGTCGGATGTGGAGCACCTGAGGTCGGCGTCGCGAGAGCTGGCAAAGATCCATTTCTCGCCAGGCTTCTTGCCAAAGCGGGAGCCTTCTGGCTCATTGTCGATAACATACTCGATAGCCTTGCCGACGAGGCCAGTGCCTCCAGTGACGAGCACGACGGCGGGCATTGGAAGCGATGGACAAGGTTGCTAATGTCATACCCCGACCGGTATTCCCACCCGTTCCCTCGCCGCTTACGACGTTCACCACCAATGGACAGGCAGGCGATCTCAGCCAAGGTATACGCCCTCGCAGCGTCGACAGAGCCCATCGGCCAGCGTGTCAAGGAGGCGTTGGACGTCATCCAGGACGCCCTGGACACTCATACGTGCGTGTTTGATTCGCTCGGCTCTGACGAGATGCAGACACGGCTTTCGCAGACCGGACAAGGTGTCGATCAGCTTCAACGGGGGCAAGGACTGTGCGTCTCCCCATCGCTCTGCGTGGGCTGCGTTGACCTGTTGGCAGGTACCGTCCTGCTGCACCTCTACGCTGCTGCGCTG
>JBBPUA010000922.1:0-11108 GCA_038094355.1 Afroboletus lepidellus | reverse complement strand
ACTTTATCCATGAATACATGTCAATCCATGATGCTATCACTCCGGAACTCATCCAGAAATCATTCGAGAAGACTGGTCTCTATCCCCTCAATCCATCGGTTTTTACCGATAAAGATTTCGCTTCCAGTCTCGCATCCTCCCGTACAGCCCACATCCCATCCGAATGTCCTCAGGAATTTTCAGTGTCCCCCAAGCCCCCAAGTCATATATTGACACTCAATCATCTTGCAGAGCCCCACGCTGGTCAGGATTTTGATCCAATGGATGTTGACACTGGCAACAATGAAACCCCTCGGACCACAGCGATGATGGTTTCCCTGGGCCTGTCAACGTCCTTGCTATCACGCATCCCAAGTCCTGCCATCCTGACGCCCAACCAGGCAATGCAGCTAGAGAAAGAGGAGCTGTATAATGAGCTGCAACGTGCGTACAAGGAAAATTTCACCTTAATGGAGGCGCAGCAGAAGCTCAGAGACAAACTTGATGCTGCTGGTATCTACTGCATGCTAGCAAACCAGACGCTGTCAGAGGTCCGTCTGGAGCTCAACAATACAAAAAAGAAGTCCCGACCGCGACAGTCCATCAAAGCCCAAGGAAGATTTCTGACATTGCCGCAGCTGAGGGAGGATTTCAAGAAGGCGGAGGCAGAGCGGCGAGACAAGGAAAGTGCAGAGGCCGAGAAGCAAGCCAAGAAAAAGGCCGACAAGGAAGCACGACAGTCGCAGATCGAACATGATATACGAGAGAAGATGTTTGGCCCACTTTCAATATTCCGCTGCAAGGATGACTACGTCACGCTTGCTGGCACGCTCGGTATCTCACAGGAGGGAACTATTAAAGAGCTAAAACTCAGCATCAATGACTATCTCGCAGATCCCTCACACGCTAACATTGCCCAGAACCCTCGATTTGCAGCGCTTTTCCAAGCAACCGGCAAGTCGCGGATGTAGAACCTGTCCCAGACTGCTCCACCAGTTGTGCCGCTACCGCCAGTACCTTCTTTCGAGTTGCAGTCCAGTCACAATTACCCATCCGCACCATATCCTCACACCATACCACAGCTACGACACAATGTATATGATCATTTCTCACCACATAACACATACGGCACATACAATCACTTTCCGCACCACTTACACGGTATCCAGGACACTGTCATTGACTTATCCCAAGTTCCGTCATCTTCTAATCTCGATAGACAACCCGAGTACGATGTAAATGCAGGCGTTTATCCGTCATCATCCTCGCTGTCCAATACTCACACTTACAACCACCCTTAATGTCTAGTTACACCATGATCGTCAATAAAGTCGACTTTGCATTTTCCTAGTGTGCCGAGCGGTGTTCGATTTCGGCACGTCGTGACCATGTGTGACCCATGCGTGACATCAGTGTGACTGACGAAGTCATTGTTTGACGAAGTCACCGTAGGGGATAGTACGTGTCAGGCTGGAAGCTTTCACTGGGGTCAGGTCTGAGCACTCGCTAGAAAAAGCAATCAAGTCAGCCGAAATGTGTGCTCGAACACAGAGATGCCGCATATCTATAGCTACATAACGCATTTATCCTACGAAAATCGTTGACCATATTCACGGTAGCCGTCATCGGATGCTATTACTCGCGTCGGCTCCGTCGGCGAGCTACTTGCCATTTTGGAAATAAGGTTTATTTGGGGGGTACAAGAGCGGGCTAAGCACATTTTGGGACCGGCAACCTCCCAGCTACGGGCAAAAACATAATATTCAGCTATTATTTAATCCACGGGAAGTCATCCAGTAAATATACTTACGAAAGGGAGTTTTGATGCTCCAACGGCTGCCGTCAATCTGTTCGTACCAAGTTGTACGACACAATCCCTTTATATCCTGCTTATTGTGTCGGTTAATGACCTATTGCGTCGGTTCAGAATGCTGCCCCCTCCCCCACTTCAAGTTACCGCCACCCAAACCGAATATGTGTGTAGGTTGACCGATAGCGATAATTCTTCAATCATCTAATGGTTCGTGTTAGTAATCCCATGTTAGTTCGCAGCTCGAAAACTACATGTATAGTCAGTAGATGTTTCACCGTCGGTGCTCTTGCAGATGCCTAGGTAGTACTACTTCTTGACGATTCATGATGCCGTTCCAAAAGGCTCGTGCCGGTGGCAGGAATGAACTTGCCGTTATCTGCTGCATGTCTGTCACGGTAGAGCGCTTAGCTGGTAATCGGGTTCCAAGCAGCCGAGTAATGTTTCTACATTGGTCGATTCTGCGCACAGACCATCCTGCGGAAAAGTATAAAGGCATCCAATTCCTCCACAAATTCACCAAGTACTTGAGCTCTCCTCCAGTCTTCCGACTCTTTACTCGATCACTGACAATATGCGTTTCTCTCTCTTCGCTATCCTCTCGGGTCTGGTTACATTGGCTGTTGTCGGCGCTTTGCCGGTTGAGAACGTGGAGCGTGACGCCGATGCTTCTACCCCGGACGGTGACCTCTGCCTATTGGTACGTCTGATTTCAGGGTTGGCCAGTGACGAGTTGAAATTGATCAAATTGATAGATATGTTAGTGGATATTCCTACCTTTGGGGGAATGGCTTCCGCGCTGTATCCTAGAGTTTGTCGCCATTCATTGAGATACACACGGCATCGAGTTGACCCAGAGTAGGGCAGTCAATTATGCAGCGAGTTGAATTGGATGCGTATAATAGTACACGAGTTTGCAACGGCGCTTTGTCTTCTGTTTGTGGCGGGGAGGTCATGTTGACGTTAGTCGAATTTGATGCACATGTCATTCGCCCTTGAACTGTGGATGGTGACCGGTCCAAATGCTCGAGGGGGCTAGTACATTCCGATAATTCAGCGATTCGCAGAGTGCCACAGTCTGGTTATCTTTTCTGGTGTCCTATGGCCCGATTTGGTTTGAATAAAACCGCTGTTGCCCCATGAAGGACAGTTGATGAGTATCCTACCTATTAGTGAGCCGTCCATGTCTTTGTTGTTTCTCATCAACGGCCGTACTACTCCGCAGTCAGTTCGACCTGTCGGTTAGATTCGCGACGAAGCACTTACGACGATACTATACCAGCATTTCGACACTTTTGAGTCGAGGACACCGGTGGAACATTGGTTGGCAGGAGAAGAGGGCAAGAGACAATTAGAGGGCTTACAAGGACGACTACGCATAAGCCTTAGCGTTCCGATACTTCCGCCGTAGAAAAGATAAAGTTGCGCGCTTGCGACGCGCGAAAGCCGAGGAGGGTCTTCGGGGCATACTTGAGGTGTGGACATAAACAGATATACCAGTATCACGCAGCAGGTGCTTCGTCCTGCGTTTTTTTGCTTCTTCCCCTTTTTGCGCCAGCAGAGCCATGGACATATCCCCCATCGCTGGTTTCGGCTTCTTGTCGTGGTCCATTCGGCATCGTTTTCCGTCAACGTGTCTCGACTGTCGGGGTTAGTGTCAACAGCTTCGAATGTCGCTGAAATAGTCTGCATGGGAGGAGGGATTGGGTGGTGCATGCCCTTTCGTGATGGCTCGTCCACTTGATGAGGACGGGCCCACGTCCGACGCTGGTCGGGCCGGGACCTCCTTTCTGGCGCCTCCTTGAAATAGTCTGAGCCGACGTCAGGTCGAGCGGAAGCGGACGTTGAGGCCTTCACTGTCCACAGAAAAGTTTCAGCCTCGCATTTGTGTCCATCATAGGAAGTTTCTCCGGCAAGCAACCCGTTTCACGGTCATACATCGCCCGCAGACGAGTGGGGCCTTGCACGCCCCCAGCTGGCATGGCCCTAAAACTTCGCAAGAACCCGTGAAAGTTGGCAAGTTATCAAGGTAATGCTCGAACGAACAGAGTTATATAACGTACCAAGTAGCATACAAGTGGCCAATCGTCGAATCGATAGGCAGGTACTAACGTAGACTCGGGAAGCGACAGATCCTGATGAGGGTGACGTACCATGCCCACAAAAGACCATAAAAGCCTGTTAAACGCAGGCGGTGGCGCATCCGAGTCATCGTAAGTCGTGCCAACGTGGCTTCTGCTCTCGGTGAGCTTGGTCTAACACGAGCCCAGGTATCAAAAACTGGCATCGTTATCAGGAGAGCGCTGACGGCGTAGGTGACATTACCAATTAGCAAGTACAGATGGCCCGCGCAGGGTATAGTAACCAGTCTATCCATTAGTCACCGACGCACGGATACACACGCCGTGCTCAGTCCGGGGACCAGGCCACACAGGGGGTGACATCCCATAGACCACCCAACACGGACCTACACCAGAACGTGCCTTCATAGGAATCTCGGGGCGTTTAATGGTCTGTGATCACGAAACAATAGCTCAGGTCCAAGCCCCACACTCCAAGCAAGCATACAGAGTCTTTGCGCTTTGAGAACAGTAGCCGAGCTATCGTGGGCTACAACCGTCAAAAGACGACTGGAGATACGTGACACACGTGCGCCGTCGTGCGATTGCAGGCATCAGCCTTCCCAGGGTGGAGGGGGAGCGACCACTTCGCTGGGTAACACGGGCGATTCGCAATCAGCGACTGCCAAGGCGCCATAGGGAGCCCAAATACGGTGGTGCGACCTCCAGAACAAGGCATCTGGTTACAATTTCCGTTCAACCACCGTACTTTTCATGCCTGGGCCTGGACTGTGAAGCAGTGTACTCTGAACCGCAGGGGATCATACAGGCAAATACTCCTCACCCACCTAACAATGCACATCCTCTTACTCTGATGTAAACCGAGTGCATGACGACCGTATCGCACAGAAATGCAAGGCACATATCTAGTCGCCGAACGACAACGTGATCGTGACTCAGCAGTCGTGTGGACGAGAAAAAAGATCACGATACCAAGGGAGCGATCGAAATCGCCGACGGATTTACATAAGAACCCTGACTCCTAATCAAGGCGGTCGTGAACACGGGTGATGCATGTGGCACAAGCGCTCGAGAGATGTGAGCATACGGGAAAGACGAACAGCATGTGGAACGTCGGATCGACGTATCATCGTCGCATGCGATGATCCTGCGTGGAAAAAATGGCGGCAAGGTGCCGGCGATCCCAAGGGACTCCACGGCAGGCGGAGAGGCCCTGGATCGTGGGGGCGTCGAGGGGGCATTACGGCGGGCCGTACGAGGAAAATGTAAGAGCAGAATTAGACAGGCTGTGTCCTCAAGACGGGCCTGCTCGACGACGGCTGATGGGGAGTCTGATTCGCCAGTGAACGAACGTGTCCCCCTCTGGCGAGAGATTCAGCGGACGAGGGTGTGCGTTCGAGCGGAGCTGTTTGTGGTTGGGGCGGAGAAAGGGAAATCATGTGGCAAAGCAAAGAAGCAAGGCGGGGGCGTCAGGTGGGGCGATAATTATGGCACATATTCCAGGAGTGTCCAACGCGCCAAGCCTGGACGGGATCGTCGTCGTCGCCGGCGACGGCGAGGCAGGCGGGGTGGATGCGCACGGTCCAGCCCAAAAACGCAGCATAAGGTTTGGTTCGCACGTGCAACCTTCCTCACTTGCACAGTAACCACTAGGCGCGAGTACTACCCCTCCCCGCGTACGCGAACCTGACCGTCGTCGTTTCACTGAATTTGCAGAGAAAGGCGGTCACTGCCGAATACAAGAGGAGATTCGCCCGACGCGAGCCGGGCAGCGGAAACCACTCTGTTTCTGAGCGGCGACGGATCGGAAAACAAGCAATTTCGAGCGGAGTGAGTAGTCCTCTCCTACTCGTCCTCTCGTTCACCCTTATATGTCACCTTTGCCCGACCATGTCGTTTCAATACCCTTCTCCCACAACGCTGACCTTGTTTCCAACATGTTTCTCGACCCACAGTCCCGCGCCTATCTGCTTACGCAAATAGAAGATAATCTGTGTTCAGCCCCGGTCACTTTTCTTATTCCCAACCATAATGGCCAACGATCACACCAAGAATCCCGGTTCAGTCGCTCAAGAGCACCCCTACCCGCCTGCCATCCCCCCGTACGCCCAGCCGCTCGGCGCAGCGTACCCGCCTGGGTACCCGATATATTACGCCCAACCCCCGGACGCGAGTCACGGCGAGAACGCCAACGGTGGACCCCAAGGACCACAGTACATGATTCCTTTTCCAGCGGCGCCTGGAATGATGTATCCTTATCCGCCCCCTCCTCCCGGACAAGGTAGGCACTATTTTTTTTCGAACCATGGAGACTCCTTACGTCAGAAAAAATAGGCTTTCCACAGTATCCACAATCTGCGCCTGCTGCGGCGAACGGACAGCGCCCCAAGCGTAAGCAGGTCAAGATGGCGGTCAGTCGCCGACTCTGATGGTGTTTCGCGTCTCTGACGGTCTCCACAGTGTACCAATTGTGCCAATGCATGTAAGCGCTGTGATGAAGCCCGTCCGTGTGAGCGCTGCATCAAGTATGGCATTCAAGAGTCGTGTATAGACGGGGTTCGCAAGGAACGCCAGAAAGGTATCAAACGTGGACCTTACAAACGCAAGAGCAAGACGAGCAGCACCAACACGACAGAAACCTCCTTTGCCGGTACGTACACGTGATTCACGTCCGCAGCGACGCACACTTATCTGGCAAGTGCCCTCAGCCACCGAGGGCGAGTCAGAGTGGCAGGCCACAAGCGAAGCACCGCAGAACCCGGGTGGTGGTCAACCACCTCCACCTATGCAGGCACTGCCTCATTACGCGCCGCCTCCAGAAGGGTTTTATCCGTATTTCTTTACTCCGCCGCCGGGCTTTATACCGCCCGGACACGAGGGTCAGACATCTCCAGAAGGTGCGGCCAACGGAACGAACCACCATCCTCCCATGGTACCATACTACCCGCTGGCACCGCCAGGCTTCTTCCCCCATTATGCTGCGGTCGCACCAGGCGCATTTCCACCGCCCCCCAATGGGACACCGGTAACTACTATTGATCCCGCGGAGGCGTCGCGAAACGCGGGAGGTGAACAAGCGAACGGCTCGACGTCTGGCAAAAAACGAGGTCGTCCAGCCAAGGGCAAGAAGCAAAAGGCCGCCGCGACTAGGCAAGAGAGACCAGCTCCTGGCGGAACTGCCGCAGCGAGTGAGCAAGCCTCTGACCATGTGGCCAGCAGCCCTGCCGAGAATGACGAGTGAATGCCACATCCTCGGCGTTGCCACGCCATGTCCCCCTTTTTGTTTTGATGTCCTGGCCCCATGTTTGCCTGACATTGTTTTGCCGCTGCTCTTTCTTGTCGCTCGGTTTGAATTGATTTCATTCTGTTTCCTCTCTACGAGATTGAAAAAATCTCTGCTGCCGGTCTTTCTTTGACCTATAATTTGGTCTTGGTGATGGGGGAAAGGCGTGATGCGAGATCGATTTATTGGTCAAAAATTGTTCGGGCCTCGGGAGTCAGACTGGTTTTCAATTGCAAGGCGAGCTGTCGTTTGGACTCGATTTGGCTTCTCTTCCTTCCTGTTTCATCTCTCTTCTTCGCTCGATCCACGTGGCTTCCTCGTGTTTTGGGCTTCTTGTACCATTCTGTATGCTTGCTTTCCTCGACTCGATTTCTCGCCGCTATGCTTGTTTCAATTGTTGCACTCGTCGTATGTTTGTTGGTTTCAATCGAATGTGATTTATCTATTTTCTGGATGTTTGCGTCTAGATCCATCGAATGTTCTGATGCGGGGCTATGGCGCGTCAGGGTTGGAGCAAAGTGGAGATTCTTCTGCGCAATCATCTCAGTTTGGGGCCGCTTTTGCGGTCGTGATGCCAGGGTCACTTGAATTTGATCAGAGACTTGAATGGGCGGCGAGTTATCGTTCAGGCGTACAATTTGGGCGGTGGCGACCCGGCTCCACTGAACGGAGATTCGGGGGTGCCTCGATGTTACAACGTGGGGCCGTACGAATGCAGCAGCCAAAATGAGTCGCAGAACTCGCGCTCTCGATGACACGTGCGCGGAACCGCACATTTCCAAAACGAGCGGCGGTTGTTTGTTTCGCAAGCTCTTGCCAAACAACGGGGGGCTAAATTTTTGCAAGTTGTCACGTACGCCTCTCACAAACCAAACCATGTCGGCCTTGCGTGCTCTCCGCCAGCTCACCTCCGTCTCCCGCGTCGTCGCGCGCCCCGCGCTGCGCAGCAGCCGGTCGACACTGCTGGCTCTGCGGTCGACGCGCGCGTTCGCCACGACGCCCGGTCGATTCTCGGCGGGCTCCGGTACGTGCGTTGTATGCCGGTGCTGAACGCCATGCTCACGCTCACGACCAGTGGACGTGGTGTTTTCTCAAAAACTGACCGAGGAACTGCAGTACGAAAAAGAGAGCGCGACGGGAGAGCCCGAGTTCCTCCAGGCGTTTCGGGAGGAGGGGGTCTGGACGGTCTGTCCCTCTTTTTCTTTCGCTTTCCTCGCCGCGCATCGCATCTGACGGGGCTCACGCAGATCGACGACGCCGCGGGCAACGACGAGGTGACGCTCACACGGACGTTTGGCAACGAGAGGTGGGTGTCCTAGGGCAGGTAGGAAACGCGCTCACGAGTCCCGCAGCATCCGCGCCATGTTCTCCATCGCGGATATTCAAAACGCAGAAGAGGAGCCCGAGTTTGAAGGCGAGGGCGAGAGCGAGGCGGAGCAAGCGCAGACGCAGTCGTACCCCGTCCGCGTGTCGTTTGCGGTCACCAAGGTACGTCGTCCTTGTTCCCAAAACGACGCGGGAGTGACGGGGCGTGGTTTAGGCGAACGCCAAGGGGTCGCTCAATATCGATACGATGTGTCAAGAGGGCGCGTTCTTGGTGGACAATATCTCGTATTACCCCGACGCCAAGCTGGGCACGGAACTGACGGCCGAGGCGGATTGGAAACGGCGTGGACTGTACATTGGCCCGCAGTTTGACACGCTGGACGTGGCCGTTCAGGAAGAGTTTGAAAGGTGGTTGAACGAGCGGGGGGTGAACGAGAGTCTGGCCACGTTTATTCCAGAATACTCGGAACACAAGGAACAAAAGGTGCGTGTGGCCGCGCGCCCAGTGGTCGTGGCTGATGTCCTGTACAGGAATACGTGAGGTGGTTGGAGAACGTCAAGAATTTCGTAGACGTGTGAACCGTATTAGCTGTGTAGCTGACGCATTTGACTAATCACCACTCCTGTTGACTTTGGGCGAACCCCGGAGAACATTCTCTGAGCGTCCAGTGGTCAGCGCCGTCCAGTGTGCGTGTCAGCATCTCGCCACGTCGGACGACGGCGCATATAAACCTTTGGTGAGACCATGGCCGAGCAGTCCATCCGACATGTCCTCTGCCCTCTACGTCCCCGTTCATAGGCGCACGCCCAGCCCCGCCAGCTCACCCGCCTCGAGCTCGCGGTCGCTCTCGCCGCGTAGGTGTCTTGTCCTCTCCATTCCGCCGGCGCTGACGCCATGCAGTACCCACACACGCAGGGGTATACACCCCCGCAGAGCTCCTGGCGCTGTCACATTCCCCGCTTGCCCAGCTCGCAGCCCCCAGCGTCGTGGACGCACTCCGTGCCGTTGCTCCCGAGGTCGTGCAGACACGGAAGCAGCGCAAGGCCGCCGCATGGCGTGCACGGCATAGACAGACTCCGTCATCACGGTCACATTCCGAGTCGGAAGAGGAGAGGGCCACATCATGGCGGAGAGCATAATTTATCATCACCCAAGGATACCACATTGTAACCAGACGCTAATATCACCATGTAAAAGTGCCGCTCAGTCAACCCAGGACCCGTCGAGCGTCGCCCATTCGCCATGCCACCACGATCGCCAACAATCCCATCCACACCACCCAGGTGTGACCTCGGCGACTCCTCACCGTCATGGCCTGTCACTTGGGATCAATAAGCGTCCGTGTGGAACATACGCCCTTGACATTTACCTTGCTGCCAGGTGCAGGCAGAGGACGCGGTGGGAGACGCACGCCAAGTACATTCTTCAGCCAGGATTCCTTCTTCGCCTGAGCGGATAATAGTTGGGCACGCTTCTCGCCATTCGAACAAGGACACTTACGGTGTATGGCGGGTACCTGCTCCCCAGGACAAGGTCGATCCTACACGCCCGTCAGTCTAATTATTCCTGGTGGGCGCATGCGTACCAGGAAGGCGAGTCGAGCGACGACCTCAGGTGCGTAAACATGTCAAAGGTGAATTTGCGGGTGTGATAGCCGCCTGGAGCACACCGTCAACGAAGTCGAGAAAAGGTCAACGGGGTACTCACTTCCACTCGGTCCAATACCACCGAATGGGAGACCGTCGGCTACACAAGTGGTTTAGTCATGTTCAACGTTCTCCAAAGAACCACCCACTGGCGCAATGGACCAGTGTGTCATTGGCGATCGCCGAGCCGCTCCGTGTATTGTCGAAAACTATACTCGGTCAATCCTACGACGCGCCCATCGTATCGAACCACTTGCCCTTGTTTTTGAAGTTCGCGTCTTGCGAAAAGACATAGAGCGCGAGCGGATGGTCCCTACACGAAATGATGACAACGATGACACTATGCAGGCAAACGAAACACACCTCTCATTGATGAATTCAATGGCAGCATCCAGGTCCTTGACCGGCACTATTGGAAGAAGGGGACCAAACAATTCCCTACAGGGTATGAGCTTCCGGTCGCGCTCTGAAACACAGACTTACTCGCTCATCAACGAGTCGTCCGCCTTGACGTCCTTGACGAGCGTCGGTGCCACAAACAGCCTCGACGCGTCGGTCTGACCGCCAAACACGATCGTTCCAGACGTCTTTTCCAACAGACCCTTGACGCGGTCAAAGTGACCCTTGTTGACGATATGACCCAAGTCGGGCGAATCGACGGCGCCGTTTGGATAAAACGCATCGTGCCTGTGCAACAGCGGGTCAGCGATGCCAACACGAAATTCGCAAGTACGAACGCCTCTTTGAGTGCCCTGGCGACCAAGTCCTGTGCGTCTTCCTGGACGAGGATATAGTCGGGCGCGACGCACGTCTGCCCCGCGTTGGCGCACTTGCCCCACATGATTCGTTTCGCCGCCGTCTGGAGGTCACATCTCGGGTCGATAATGACAGGGGACTTGCCGCCGAGCTACCACGGGACGGTCACCACCACCCAAGGACGCCTTGACGGGGACGCACCTCGAGGCTCACGGGGGACAAGGTC
>JBBPUA010000921.1:0-11116 GCA_038094355.1 Afroboletus lepidellus | reverse complement strand
GCAACGTTTTCTTTCGGCGTGACATCGCATCTCCAGCAAGCCCTGGCTCTCGCAACGCCCTCCACGGACTTCCCATCCCTCGCCTCGCTCCTCCTCCGCCCAACGCCGTACCCCCCTTCCGCGAACCCTCAGGCGTCGCTCATCGAAAACTACCTCTCCAGATATGGCGACGTGTTCGGCAATGAAGTCGTCCGATGGTGCATCGCGCAAGGCGAAGCGCGTGTCGTCTTTGCAGACGAAACCGTGTGGGGTCCCATCATGGACACGCTGTTTGTCAAGGACAAGAAGGGCAAGGGACGAGAAGGCGTCGAGCGCGCGGCGCGATCCGAGTTCAACGGTATCGCGTGGGTCAACGACATGGGGCGGGACAGGTTCGGCGACGCGAGCCGAAGGTTATTGGAAGAGGCCACGGGGGCAGGCAATTTGGCGGTGAAGCATGTGAGTGTTTGGGCGTCTCGAACCAGCGCGCACTGACGTTGTTTTCGCTTGGTTAGTTCATGCTCTCTCTAGGAAAGCTCTCGCACCTTGCCAACTTGCAAGAAGGTGGTACACTGGACGAGAAGATGCTTGATGGTGCGTACTACTTTGTTTTTTTAAGCTACTGTGGATTTGACTTTGGCGTAGCTTTCCACGATGGTCTAGACTTTATCGCCGTGCAGGAAAAGCTTCTCGCAGACTTTAAAGATGTCGTGGACACGATGCGCGGTAAACAAAAGAACAGCCTTGACGCGCAAGTGGACGCCGTTCTGTCTGCAAAAGCAAGGAAACTCAAGGAAAGCGAACGCAGAGGGCTTGTCGCGGTGCGTGTATAAGTCTGATGTCATCTCTGGTGCTCATCAGGGTGGACGCGGGCAGATGCTCAAAAACCACGTGAGGGATATCTTGCAGGGCAAGGTGCTGAACGTTGAGGGCGTGGTGGACGTGCTGACGCTCAAAGACAATGCGGACAGCATAGATGACTATGCAACCGCGTTGCATCTGCTTGCGAGGGCCGAGGTGAATTCTCCCGGACTTTATGCATGAATAGAATGCTAAGCACGCCATTCAGGACATACCAGACGTCCGCCGACTATCGTCATTCCGCAGAGCGTGGGTTCGGGTGTACTGTCACGACGAGTACGTTTTCTCGACATGGTTTTCATTCATAGCAATCAATAATTGTACAGTTGGAACGCCATCCGCCAAACGGCCAACGTGACTGACGCTCAGCTAAAAGCCCGCTTCTGTGCGACTGCATTGTACCACACCCTCATCCTCATTCTACCAACGATTGCGTCGGCCTCTGCAAATGAATCACTGCCAGAGGGCTTTGACTTGGATCCTGCACAATGTCTACCCGTTCCTCTGATGCCGGAGACGTCGTCACGATTCCCTGGCACGCCTGCTGAGACGGTGGGCGAGTTGGCGAGAGACTTTAGGGCTGAGAGCTCTGTGGTGGAGAGGATGAGGCTGGAGGACGTTTACTTCAGAGTAAGGGAGCTGGCTATGGAGGAACTGTGACGGCAGGCACGGGGACTTGGCGGATCTTCACCTCAAAAACATGGGGAAAGCATTGTCTTTCCATACAGATGTCCGTCATAGAATGCGCTGCTTGAAGCGCTGGTATTCTACACGCGCCGCGAGAAGGGTGGTGTTCCAGTTGCGCTTTCGCCATTCGTCCGAGTACTCGTTCTGCCTCGTTTTCTCCTGCATCACCCACTTCTTGTAAAACACTGAGAGGGCGTTCTCGCGCGTTTCCGGCGAGGCAGACTCGGGAAGAGACGCCACGACAGACTGCTTGGCTGCTTCGAAGCGCGTGTTGCTCTGGTGGCTAATGTGAATGGACCGGAATCGGACGGGACGATGCGACGTACGTCTGTCCAGTAGTTGTGATTGAACGCGTCGAGCTGTTCGCGGGCGAGCTTGAACTGGAGCTCCAGGGTGCGGTCGTGCGAGACATCCGCGAACTCGTGTAGAGAGTAGGGGTGGTCGACGCGCTGTTCTTTGGGCGATGTGGGCGTGTCAGTGTAGACGATGGGGCGCAGGTTGGAGACGGGGTCGTTGGGCCCGACGAGGTGCCGCAGTGCACGCGAGACGTGCAGCGAGCGGGACAGTCGGTGCATCGTCGAAAGAGCGGAGTTCTGTCGGACTGAAACACCCCGCTGAAACGCTGACGTCGCGAATCCGACCTCATGCCAACCTCACACATGTACACGATGACAACCTCCGTCGCGTCCCGTGCAGTGCGGCGTTGTCCTTATAAGATTCGTCGAAACGACTGCCCTGTCAGATTTGCTTGACTGAAGTATGCGACGACGACTCTCGGCGTTTGTATTGCATGCGACTGCGGCCAGTATCATGGCATGGGTGTGGTCCAGTTGTTCCAAGCACACTGCGGGATCGGTGGCGAGGACCCAAAAGGGCGGTCGTTTCCAGTTTCTGACCAACCATGGGTGCGTAGTCGCCTGCGTACGATGTGGAGCTGACTAGCGCTTCGTAGGCTGTTTTTGGCATGGTTACACATGCTCGTCAGTTTGGTCTGCGACGTGCTCCCCTCCGTATCGGGTGAGTTTCGTAGGTAGCAACGTTTATCCACGAGACTGACAGGGAGACAGTCATGCGTCGCCTCAAAAAGACGATCCTGATGGTATCGATACCGGTAAGACATGGGCTGTCGCAGGCTCTCTCTGCGCTGAACTCGCATCCTCGTGCAGATTACATTCGTCACCTCGAGCGTATACTGGTCCCTCCTGTTCTTCGTGCCGCATCTGATCATCTCTGCCGCCACGCCAAAGCTCCCGCTTCCCATCGATCTGGGCATGCATGCTTGGCCTCTGATCACCCTCTTGACCGACTTTTTCCTCTTTGAATCCAAGGTCCCAAGTTCATCTCTTCGCAAGGAGGCTCCAATCGCCGTTCTCGCCTTTTCTGTCTCGTATGCTTCCTTCCTGGAATATTGCGCCTCGTTCAATGGATGTTGTAAGTCTGTGTATCGTCAGTTGTATCATTGTGTGCTGAGGTTTCATGTCTCAGTCCCATACCCGTTTCTGACGGAAAGTCCGTTCTCGGTTCGCATCTTGATTTATACTGTCAATGTTGGAGTAGGCCTGGGTTGTCTCAGGACAGTCAACGCACTACACGCTAGGTGACCGGCATTTAGTTTCATACCATGCTAGGACTTTGGGGGTTGTATGATTAATAATTTGATCTTTGTCTATCGCGGAACAAGCGCCCGGACGGATGACGAGCACGTTCGGCATGTGATTTGATCCTGCCCGCACTGCTCGCACATTCTTTCGTCTCTTACTCGTTCAATAAAAATGCGACGACTCTCCGCCCTCGTTTTACACGCCATCGCGGCGGGGATCATGGCAGTGGGGTGGCATGGTCTCCTCACCAATCCCGTGACTGGGCCGTTGATGTCCCAAAGCGGCGGCTACTTGCTATTCCTGACGAACCAAGGGTGAGCGTGTTTCACCAGAGCAGGCAAAGCTGACGCTGTCTCGGTCACGCAATCAGACTCTTGGTCTCATGGGCATGCATGGTCGTTGCTCTCGTCCACGACGTGTTCCCTTCTGTGAAGGGTGAGTGCTGGCAACGGACCTGGCGTCCAGCGACACTGACGAGCCGACGTCGTAGCCGTCCGTCATGTCAAAAGAACGCTGCTGATGATCGCCTTGCCGGTGAGTCGGCCCACCCGAACGGACGTCGACGCTGATGTCTCCGCAGCTCGAGTTCGTCATCACCAGCATATACTGGTTCCTCCTCCTCTTCTTCCCCCGCCTCATCCTCCTTCCGTCTGACATATTGGCCACCCCGCCCGGTGCTATGCCCCGGCCTCTGGGTCTCCCGCTCTGGAACGACCTTGCCCTCCACGTATCGCCCCTCCTCACGCTCCTGGTGGACTTTTTCGCGTTCGAGCCCAAGTTCTCCAAGATGCATGTGCACAAGGCCGCCCCGGCGTCCATCGTCGTCTTTTCTATCTGGTATGCTTCGTTTGTCGAGTATTGCGCCACGTTCAACGGATCGTGTGAGTCCCCACACTTGGACGTTTTCAGTGTGCTGACACCGGCGGGTCGGCACGGCGACCAGTCCCATACCCGTTCCTCACGCACAGCCCCTTCCCAGTGCGGGTCATGATCTATACCACGGCGGCCGGAATAGCTTTGGGATGCTTTAGGACGCTCAATTACCTCCACGCGTAGGTCAACTGCGCGTCGCTACAATGTGCACTCGGTCCCACGCGTGGGGCTTGGCTAAATACAACAGTCTAGTTACCGACGTCGGTCCTTTTTGGATAGTTTTTCAGTGGATATATTTGATCCTTTGGGGCCCGGAGGGCTTCAAGGTTGTTGTTTCTCGGATGTGCGCTTCCGACGGCGAATCAGCGCGAGTTGCATGAGCGCCAACACTAGGCACCCGATGATGGCGATGAGCTACCGAGGCGTGTCAGTGTACCCCCAAAGACGAGAGCTGTCCCCGTACCCCGCTGAAGAGCGCAGGCTGCAACCACTTGTACTGCGACGTGAGCAGTGCACCGGCCAACGGCCCGCCTTGTGGAGGGAAGCGCTCGTCAGACACGGCGTGAGACGACGCCACGAAGGCGCACCGAGCAGACTACCGACGCCGAGGACCATCATACCTATTCCCATGCGCGCGCTAAGACCACATGAGCCCACGCCACGGATCACACACCACCGCGCACCCGAGTTCCGAGAGATCGCTCGTGAGGAGGGCCATGAGTGGGGACAGCAACGCAATGTCTGTTCGCTCGTCAGTGCCCGGGCGCGTGAGACGAGGAGTGAGCACGGACACACGCCTGCAAAGTAGCCGTAGATCGTCCCGATGACCGCGACCGAAGGGACGCTACGCATGCCGATCATCCCGAGGATGAGGACGCTGCACACGGCGGTCGCGATGATCATGAGCCTCGGGACGCCGACGACGGGCGCGATGAATCCGGTGGACAGTCGGCCCACCAGACTCGCCCCGTTCAAGATCACCAGCTGCCGGGTGGATCAGCATCGAGGCGACGGGGCGACCGGGGCCCGTACGGAGTAGAACGAGAACGTGTCCGAGTTCCCATGCTTGATGGAGTCCAGTTGCAAGTAAAAGAGCGGGAAATAGAAGCCGATGTTGAACAGGAGCAATCTTGTCGAGTTGGGTAGCGTCGCGTGCGATTATAGGCCCGAGACGGACACGTACCCGACACACATGATGACAAACGGCACGTCGCGAACGATGCCCCTTCCGACGGACAGGTAATTGGCGGGGTGTGCGGGCGGTTCCAGCCGCGTGCGTATGAGCACACAGGCGATGAGAAGCAGGATGCTCACGAACGCAGCGCTTATCCGTACGCCGTTGGCAAAGCCCACGCTGCGGTTAAACAAGTTGTTCAGCATGATGGGATGAACGACCGATCCGAGAGAGGACCCCGACGCGGCGAGGCTCATCGCGAGCGTGCGACGCCTATGGAAATAGTGAGAGACCACCGCCATGGTCGGGACGTACAGAATCCCTTGCGCAATTCCAAGGCCGATGCCTTGTGCCAGAAGAATCTGTTATTTGATTCGGTGGACGGTCAGAGTATATTGGCAGGCGACGAACCTGATAATATTGACCTGGTTGAGTCAACGAAAGCACGAACAGGGTAAACGACTGCATGATCGATCCCCCGATCAACAGATGATAGCTGGCAGCGTTGAGCGTCGAGGGGCGCCCAAAGTGATCGGGACATACAAGTAACCTCGATCATAGAGTGCACCTGCAATAAGACCAAAGCCAGATGTGAGGAACGCATTGATGCTCCCGATCCATCTATCGAGCAAGCATCGAGTTTCGCTCGCGCCAACACTTCTCCAAGACACTCACGATATCGCAGACGATGACACGTTCGTCAGATAATGTCGCGTATAAAAGTCTATGATCGTGAACACGTCACGAGGAGATCCACGGGGGCGATCATACCTTGATAAACGCCAAACGACGACGTGTACCTTTTCCGCCCTTGTGTGAGCAACCTCGCTTTGCGACGGTGAACGCCTACCCGAAACCACAAGACTGGACCAGCGCGCTGTCACGACCATGGCAACAAACGCGTCACTCAAAAGACCCGAGAGCAAGAACACGCGTTGGAGCCTTACCCCCCGATAACCATGCACCACGCCGCGGTCCCACCTTCGGGAAACTGGACGCCCTCGGCGTCGGTCTTGTCTACATCCTTCTTTGCGTCCGGAATCCCACGCGACGGGAGGTCTCTCACAGTCTGAATCGACGACATGCTCGGAGGCATCTTGCGATGCTGAAACGAAATGGCAAGGAACTAGGAACGGGATCGTGGAGCGTCGCCGAGGACGATGCGGGTCAGTTCAAAAGAGAACGCCGCATAGGGTTCAGCGCCCTAGATCGCCAACGCTATCACGGCTGACAAGGCTCGGGGGGTAAAGGTTGAGCCAGTGGGTCATTGGTCGCCCGCGCTGTGCATGGGCATGAGACCGACTTCATATGGACCCGACGGAAATACACATCAGAGACCTGTCATGTTGGTTTCCCCATTGGTGTGCGGCGGCCGTCGTGGCCCACCACTTGGAGGAGCAGCTGAGCTCGGGGCATGGGTATGTGGTGGGGGGTGATTGTTGTATGCCACCCCGTGTGGGTGGACAGAGCGAGCACGCTGTTCCGGAAACGTCGGGCCGTTAGCTGAGAGTGTTCCGGCAGCGCGACGCAACTCTGCGTCATCTTTGGGCCGGTTTCCTCAGGTGTTGCGTTAAGCCACCAGGTTCAGGAACAAGGGCGTGCGAGACGTAAATTCCTTAGATAAACGCACCGTCGCGTCCTTATCTCGCTCGATAATCTATTTGCGTGGAGTGGAGTAAATGCGAGGAGGGAAGCGACAGGGCCCACCCTGTCTTACCCGAACTTCCTCCTTTATGCGCAACAAATGAGAGGAATGTAACCTACTTTGGAGGCGGCGAACGGGCGGGGTCTTTGATGACGCGCCAATGATTCCTTTCTAGCTCGAATCAAACTTGTGAGACAATGGGGTATTCACAAATCATTATATCGTGCAAAGTATGGCACCCACGGGCAGGCGTAAAAGGCCCTGAGGAGTACACATTGGCTCTCATTATATCTTGATAGATTGCACCGGGGAACAAGGACCGTGTAGTACCTATTCGTAAACTCTGCTCGGAAAGGCGAACAGGGGTCAAGAAGCGGTGGAGAATTAGGCGAGATGTAATACATACATGATTCAGCGTTTGGGGGTATAGGCTTGGATTCCGGGGTTGGTCGATGGTCGAGATCGTCCTCCCGACGCGTGGAGACCAGTGTCAGCGTGCGATCGAATCCATGATTAGACTGTCAGAGCGCCGCTCGCTTGGCATCGTGACCCGAACAGACAAGGCAAAGCACGCACGAGATCCCGCCACGTCTCCTCCTCGTCGTTTTCGGTCTGCAGCTGGTATATCTGCATGAATCCCTTGAGGCTGGAGAGGGGTCTGTACGGACTCGGTGCGATGAGACGGGGGACGTACGTGAGACCGCCATCGTCGGTGACGTCGAGAAACTCGACGAGCTCGTCCTTGGTCTCTTGGGAGAACGGCGCGCCGTTTGTGTCGCGCGCCCACGCGTCCAGGCCCTCTTGCGTGAGATACGCCCCATCGGGGGGCACGAGCAACGACCGCCCCACCGCCTTGCGCGCCGCCTGCGGGGCCGCCGGCGTACAATATTTCGTGAAAATATGCTGGAGACACGCTTCCAACTACCGGGTACGTCAGCCCAGACGCCCGAGAAGTGGAGGGGGAGATCGGCACCACCTTTTGGGATATCGCCCCGTCGTCGTCGAGCAGCTGGGCATCGGGCTCGGTGTTGCGTCTGCCTTGGCGGGAAGAGGGCTCTGGGGTACATGGACGCGGGGACTGCATGCGCGAGTCGAGGTCGGTCGAAAAGGGCATGTTGCTTGGCTCGCTCGTCCCTCTGTGCGCGTCGTGTCCGACAGTGACACCGTCTGGCGGTCACGTGGCACTGTCTTGGCAAGACGGGTGTTCGGACGGTTCTTGAGAGATGGCCGCCAACACAAGGCAGGAGCCGCTCTCCATCGAGACCCTGCTGCAAAAGCAAAAGGCGGAGAAGGAGGCCGCTGCAAAGGTGGGTGTGTGCATGCGTGCTGGGTCTCGCTCATCTGGCCCGTAGCCCAAATTTCTCTCCAAGGAGGAGCGCGCCAAGATTGCCATTGCCAAACGGACCGCCGAACTCAGGGATCAGCGGGAGCGCGAAGACAAGACGAAGCAGGACAGAGATGCTCTCGAGCGGGAGGCAGAGGCGGTGCGCCAGCGGGAACGAGAGAGGGAACGTGCAGTGCGGTACGGGAGCACGAGTCGTCGTAAGCACTGTTCGCCATGGTCATCCCCAAAACGCTGACTTTCTGATACAGCAGACGACAAGGAGAGGTACGGTCATCCGGAAAAGGACGGGCGTCATGGGAGACGGGACGGGCGAGGGAGGGGGAACCAGCAGGACGACCGTCGTGGTTCACAGGCCGCCCTGCCGCCCCGGGGTGGTTTTGCCAACGTCCCCACTGGCCCACGCGCAGATCGCGCAAAGACCTCCAACGCTCCATCATCGAGTGCGACGCCTACGCCCGCAGTCTCTACACCCTCGGGCAACGGCACACTTCCCGAGACGAGCACGCCACACGTTCCACCCATGTCGGAAAACGACCTCACGGCATTGCGGGATCGATATCTCGGAGTCACGAGCAAGAAACGGAAGATACGGAAGATGAACGACAGAAAGTTTGTGTTCGACTGGGCGGAAGAAGAGGACACGTTCGCGTCCGATTCACCTATTGCCATAGGTGCCAACAGGCAGGGTGCCCAGGTGATGTTTGGCCGTGGTCGCGTGGGTGGAATGGATGACGGTGGGGCAGGCTACAGTGGCACTGGTCCCGAGGCGAACCTCGCAGATGCCATGGAGAGGAGAAAGGCGGCCAAGAGTGGTCTGGACGAGCGCCATTGGTCGGAAAAGCCGCTTTTGGAGATGAAAGAACGAGACTGGCGGATATTCAGGGAGGATTTCAGTATCGCAGCGCGGGGTAGGCATCTGTCGTGCCATTCAGTCCTCGCATTCATGTCCCCCTGCAGGCGGTTCTATTCCACACCCATTGCGTTCATGGGAAGAGTCTACGATCCCACAAGCTATTCTGGACGTTATCGAAAAGATTGGCTACAAGGAACCCTCGCCCATTCAACGACAGGCTATCCCAATTGGTTTACAGAACCGAGATATCATTGGTATCGCCGAGACAGGTGCGTCAAGGTGTTTAATGTTGCTCGACTCGCTACATCGCCATCTAGGTTCCGGAAAGACGGCCGCGTTTGTGATCCCAATGCTCACGTTCATCTCAAACTTGCCTCCGCTCACGGACGACAATCGACATCTTGGACCTTATGCCCTGATTATGGCGCCGACTCGTGAACTGGCCCAACAAATCGAGACAGAAGCTCGCAAGTTTGCGGGTCCGTTGGGGTTCACTTGCGTGTCCATTGTCGGTGGTGTAAGTGGTCCGCTTTGGTCTGTTTCCTAGTCTGACGTGTTCGGTGACAGCGCGCGGTGGAAGAACAGCAGTTCAATCTTCGGGAGGGTGCAGAGATCATCATTGCCACGCCAGGTCGTCTGAAAGACGTCATCGAGCGGCATGTGATCGTTCTTTCGCAATGTCGGTACATCGTCATGGACGAAGCGGACCGTATGGTGCATCTCGGGTTCGAGGCAGACCTGCTGTTTATCCTGGACAAGCTGCCTGCTGAATTGATGGAAGGCGAGCCAGAAGGCTTTACGGCACGAGACGCGATGGAGGTGGACGGGGAGGAGAGCGCTGTGGTGACGAAGGGGCGTACTCGGGTCACAACGCTGTTTTCGGCGACAATGCCACCGGCTGTGGAGCGACTGGCGCGGAAATATCTCAAGCGACCGGCTACGATCACGATCGGAGAGGCTGGGCGGGCGGTGGACACGGTGGAACAGCGGGTCGAGTTTGTGACGGGGGACGAGAAGAAAAAGTAAGTGAGATGATCAAGGTGTGGAACACATGATTGACGATGGTGGCGCAGACAACGAATGTTGGAGATCCTCAACAGCGGGATGTTCCCATCACCGATCATCGTGTTTGTCAACCAAAAGAAGACGGCGGACATGGTGGCCAAGGATCTATCGCGGTCTGGGGTGCGTTCTTTGTCGGCTGATATGGAAGCGGGCTGACGGTGGGCAGTGGTCCGCGGCCACGCTGCACTCTGGGAAGACGCAGGAGCAGCGGGAGGCGTCGCTGCAGTCGCTGCGTTCTGGGGAGGCGGACATTCTGGTGGCGACGGACCTGGCGGGCCGTGGGATTGACGTGCAAGACGTCAGTTTAGTCATCAACTATCAAATGGCGGGGACGATCGAGGCGTATGTGCATCGGATTGGTGAGTATAGGAGACGGGCGAGATCGGTGCTGACTGTGTGGCGGTGCAGGCCGGACGGGGCGGGCGGGCAAACAGGGCACCGCGATCACGTTTTTGACCAACGATGACGACGAGGTGATGTGCGTCGCAGAGTTGCGCTGATTGGACGAGTGCTGACTGGCCTGCAGGTACGACCTCAAGCAAGGTGAGCCGACGGAGCCTCGGGGCCGTCCCCGCCCCCGCATTCGCACTAACGCCGCTCCAGAAATATCCAAGTCGCCCGTGTCCAAGGTGGCGCCAGAACTGGCCAAGCACGAGGCGGCACAGCACAAGGTGTCCAAGGAGATGAAGCGGAAGAGGGACGCGGAGGATGTCGGGTGATGCCGGGGGTGTCCGGATCAGTAGCCTAATTTAGCACATGCACAATGAGTGGAGCACGGGACAGGCACGCTGTCATGTCGCATTGTCATCTCGGCCGACCCCCGCGGCCCGGCCTGCCCGATAAGGATCCTTGAACTCGACCACGATGCTCTCTGCCCACCCCATGCAGCCCCTCCGCTCTCCTCTCCCCATGCCCGCCGACGACGCCGACCCCCCGCCCCGCCCCCGCCGCCCTGCCCGCCCCTCCTCCGTCCCCCGCCGCCCCCTCCACGACCTCAAGCGCTTCCTCAACCACCACATCCCCCACCCCCACA
>JBBPUA010000920.1:0-11127 GCA_038094355.1 Afroboletus lepidellus | reverse complement strand
GTCCTTGCAAAAAGTTGCTCTACTGTTGTCATAGACATGTTAGCATCTCGCCCCCGACTCATGAACACTACGTACTCTCTACGAAGATGGGACTACTTCTTTCGACTTGAGCCAGCCGGCGACGAAAATTGATTGGATGCTGCAGAGAGACCTTGTTAACGTAGCCCCGCTCCCCCTTGTGTTGTGCAAGCATTTCTTCGTGAATATGGGTGAACATGCCGTTGGTCGATGTAGAACGAGAGAAAAAAAGTCTTATATGCTGGCGCGACTGGCGGGCCCCCGAATCCTTTCCTCGTGTACGCGACGCGAATTCAACGGACTGCGAAGCGTGAACTTTCACGTGCGTCATAGAATACAAGATAATTTCCTAATGGAGGGTGGTACTTACCTAAGGGCTTCAAGTTGGCGGGGAGCGAAGGCCCTACGAGACCGTCGGTGGATGAGTCAGTCCCAAGCCAATATCATTCGCAGACCCGAGAACGCGGGTACACCTCGATTGAACTTTTGCGTCACCACTCGAAGTCATTGAGGAAACGTCCAGACGGTCAGGTTTGACACCGTGGCAGCATTTATGTACAACTTGAAGCGGCGAACTCGGGACCACGCCGCGGCAATTCCCAGGGAATAATCATCCACGGTTCGAGGTTCAAACTCTTGCAACCTCTATGTCTAAGTCGTTCTAACAGATGCAACTTGAGCTTTTCTGTAATGCTATCGCGTGGACCCAATTCCTTGTCATCTCACTCCTCTAAGTAACTGAGCAAGTTAAAACGATCGCTGGTCTTAATCCAGTTCTGCATCCTTGTTATGTGTGGCGATCTCAATGAATGGGGCCTTTGAAATTTTAAGCGAACGATGAGCCTTCGGTCTCATAGGTGATGTCAACCACGGCCGCGAACTGCAACACCCGTGGCACTATTCCCTCGGCCTACCTACCGACGAGAAGCCGACAGCAGCGACAATCCCATGATCCACTACAATCATACGTTGCCTGGATGGATATTCTCCACATTTTGGTTTCCGATTGGCAGGTACTTTGACGAACGACCTCGGACTGTCGGCTCAATTGTATGGCAGGCTCGGTCGATGCTCCTTGACCGCGGATAGTAATTCACAACGTTACACATTGCCTATAAAGCGCTGGAGCGGACAACCGCCCAAGCCACTTTCCCCCTCATGATGGCTACTTGGACGCAGACTAGCACAATCCCAGGGCAACGCGCCTGGCAGCGACCCCTGGGCGACACAGAATCGCTCTACTACTGGAACGGCGTCTGGAACGGGACAACCGACGTCGTGATGCATGCCCATCTTCACATCACGCGACACGGAGACATAGACATATCTTCCCCGGAAAACGTGCGCCGCGCGTGGGCGTCCATCAAACGACGTTTTCCCCTCATTGCCGCCGAAGTACTCGAAGAAGACAGCTGTTTGCGCTTCGTCGTTCGCGAACAAAACGTTACCTCGCTTCGAGAGGAAGACGTCACCTTGGGTACCGTGTCGTCGTCCCGTGACGCTGAGCGATTTGTCACCGAGAATATGGATGGTCCACGACCACTATCTTCGAAATTGCTCGCTCGGGTATACGTACTCCAAAGGACAGATCGACCAAAACACTTCCATGTCGTTCTCACGGTTGCTCACTGTATCACAGACGGTAGCTCGACGAGTACGGTCCTTCGATCATTCTTTCAGACATTGGCGGCTTCCTTCGATCCTTGTCCCGCACCTATTGAGGAGAGGCTTAAAATGTATTCCACAATCGAGAGTCGGATATTTCCAGAAGACTTGCCTCCTGCAAGACGAAGATGGAGGAGAGCGATAGGATATGCTTTTCATGTTGTGCGACGTGCACAACTCATGGTATGTGCTCATATTATCTGAGTTGATAGAGCACTGAGAATGGGACAGGGCGGTCACACGTTGCCAGGAAATTTCACGGAAGCAACAGCGTCTACACCTGCAAGGTCGCGTTCTCAAGTGACATCCTTCCCGCGTGACATCTCCATGCTGATCCTCTCTAATTGCCGACGTCATAACATCACCATCGACTCTGCATACCGTGCGTGCTTTCAAGTTGCTCTTTCTCGGTTGTTGTATCGCCGGTATCTAAGAGGTGACATCTCCGATGAAGAATGGGAGTATCGGAAACGCCAACCAATGCTGTGCATAGGACAGCTGAACCTCCGAAAATATTGGAACGAAGACTGGTTCAATAATGGGGGCTCTGGGGAATTAGGGTTGAATATTGGCCTTTACCAATATGCCCTACCATTCATGCCGCTCGGCGCAATAGCCGGCGGGAACACAGAAAACATGGAGCTCGTAGATGGCGCACCCCGTTTCCATGATCTCATGTCGCTTGACCGGTTCTTACTGCGATGCAAGTTGATCAAGTCGAAGAACGAGAAGTTGTGTAACAATCCGCGGTTCCTCGATATATGCATTGCGGCGCCTGGCGATTCACTGGAGGCGAGTGCGGCGAGGGCCGCGAACTGGCGTCGTGGTGGAGAGCGGCCAGGATCTAACATCGATGTACGACCTCTTTCCTTCCAAGCTTGTAGACCCGTGTTCGCGCAACGAGGCTCGAATCTAGGTGATGTAAGTGTTTGGTTGGTTTACGCATCTCACGTCGATTGAGGAGGTTCGCCACAGATGGATTTCAAGATTCCACTCGACTATCCAATGCCAGCCAGCCATCCGCTCTCCCCGCTCTCCCCGATCCCTCACCAAAACCGTGCGGGATACCCAGTGTGTGCGATCCCAGACGACTCTGCGTCTCGTGATGAAACTCCACGGCTGCACCTTGAATACTGGCAAACGTGTGTCCGTCCGATACCGGGGGACGTTTATGTCGGCGTTGTCACCTCCTATGGCCAGCTCCATTACTTTTCGCTTTACGACGAAAACGTACACAGTTCAGACATCGTACGAGAGCTGCTGGAAGAGATGAAGGAGGCTTCGTTGTGGTATTTAGGACGAGTGCAGGCGACGTGCAAGCTGTAGCGTTGCCTTCGAGGCTTGAGTCCTTTGTCCAATCTTCGATTAAACGTGTACCGTTATGGTCGATCGATTTATTCAAAGGGTGAAAGATGTCAAGGGTCATGATACCTTGGTTGGGCATTCATAGTGAAGATCTGGAGGATTGGCCGGGCCAGCCCCGCACAAAAGCTGCTCGGCATCATGCTGCGGACAGTTTCGTGAACTAGCGCATTGACTAGCAGATGCAATGACCGTTGCTAAAATCAGAGACAGTCCGGGGTCGTCATCGTTCACCATCCCTTCCGGATTTGCATAAAGGCTTCTCTGAGATGAATGCACAACAAGATGACCGCCAACAAGTGCCAAGGCAACCAGGTATGCAGTAACTATACCTTCGTAAATGTCCAGCGTGAGGAACACCTTACAGCACTCGAGATCGTCCTTGCACCTTCAAGTTGGGCTCTAGTATTGCACATTACATGATAGAGGTCGTCAAAAAAGATGATACAAGTTGCTCGAGTGGATCGCCCTCAACCGACCTCCACTTTCCACTCCAACCATACGTAGTACGCTAGGCTAGGTATCGGGCGGGTCTCCATTCCGCTCATCTCATGACCGCTAATTTTTAATCGTACATAACGAGGTTACAACACGAGCTAAAATGTGCCTAGAAGCACATACACACTTCGGATTGCAATACCACAGTCCGCAACGACGTCCTTGCTAGAACAAACATACACCTGCTGAGGTTGGATACCGGCGGTAGTGGCAATCACACCCACAGTGTCGTCTTTCAATATTCATAGCAGGTACCTCTACCCAACTGCCCGCAATTTTGATCATCTACACTCTTAACGAATACAGACGACAGATACCGCTATGGACATGTCACCATCCTTCTCCATCATTTAAGTGAACATTGCAGGGTCTCTCTCCCTGGTGACGTGCGCGCGCGGTATGATGTTACAAGGGAAGAACAATGGGTGGCTAAAACTACGTTTCAGAGCCAAATATCAAAAACGTGATTTGAATTGGCTAGACTTACTGCGTGAGTCCATTCACAAACTCTGCCTCAAACTTTTCGTCGTTCCCGTTTTCATCTTTGATGGCGCTGAAGTCCAGGGTGGCCAGCATTGTCACGATGCCAGCCCAGACAGACGCGTCCGCAATGTGTCGACCTAGAAAACAGGATATAAGTCAACCGAGGCCGAAACACAACGTCATTAAGTTACCTGCGCATCTCCGCCTTCCGAACCCAAATATAAAATCAGCTGGGTCATCGTCGTTCAACATGCCTTGAAGGTTCAGAAACCTTTCGGGAGTGAATGCCTCTGGGTTGGGATAGTGAATCTCGTCGCGCGTCATAGCCCTGGATATCATTCTGAATATAGCTCGATACGAAAAAGATAAGCGGGGGAACGGCGGCTCATACCAAATATTTGCAATGACGGTTGCCCCTGTTGGACAAAGGTTACCCCTGGGTACCTAACTTCATGCATGTAGAGAATGGCGAAGCGCACCTCGAGGTATGTAATAACCCTTGTAAATATCGTCGCTCATGGTAGCGTGCGGCACGCCTTCCGGATGCTTCAGAACATCGAGAGGTCCGTCAAAAAAGACTCACCCGAAGGGCCAACGGGCCTCCACCTCAACGATTCTCGTAGAATTGCTTCAATATATGGCAAGGACTGTCGATCCTCAGATACAGGGAGCCTGTCAGTTCCGATCACCGCATCAATTTCCGCTTGAGCACGTTTCCACACCCGCGGGTGCTTGACCATTGCCAATGTAAAAGACATCAACACGGCGCTGGTCTGTTGGTTTGTTGAGTGAGGCATCCATTGTTTCACACGGACTACATACCGTATCTGCGGCACCTAGTGTTTTGGGGATGAAATACAACATCTGTTTATGTCGGTGAGACCTTACCGAGAAAAGCAGTCATGGCTGCTTGTTTCAGTGCCTTCTCATATTCAGCAGCGTAAGGGCCATCGAGCCTTTCCATACGTTGGATGTGGTCGAATATCATTGTGTTTGGAAAAACATCTTCCTTGGCCATCTGGAATAGACCAATTGTTGTCATCATGCTTTGGCACATTCGATAGACTCACTATGCGTTTTCGGACGAATTGGTACGGTGTCTCTGTTAGTTCGACCCCCAAAGCATGAGCCTCCTGTGCCTCACGTCTGATGCGAGATAGACCAGGAATCCACTCGGGCACACTCAATACTGTAGAAGAATACAGCTCAGTCTCGCGAACATGCTTCAAGCATAATCCAAAGGACTTGCAAAAAGGAAAGGTTTTGAGGAGCATTGCCTTCTCAGGTATCAATGCTGGTAATGAAGCTTTGCAGAAATCGTCAACAATCTTGATCAATGGGTCCTCTCGAAGCTTTGGTTCATAGTCGTAGACAGCAGACATGGCCACCGAAGCACCGAATCTAGGGGAATGAATATTACGTATGAAATAGCGTGTAGAAGTAGTGCCTTCACGTTTCATAGTGAAAATGGTATCCGTTTGGATCATCAACAAGGTTGATAACCAACTCTCGTGCTTTGCGGAGCTGCATTGGACGAAAGGCAAGAGCACCCTCGGCACGGAACGTCTGATGGATGATCCGTCTGGCCAATCTCCACTGGGGACCATACCGGCCGAAAGCGATATTTCCACTGTGTCCGTACCTGATAGTCGGTTGATTTATTGTTCGTTATCAATCCACGCTTTGAATGTTATACTCACGGCTCGATAGTGGCAATGAACGGACGGTCAGAGTATACCTGTGATCGTCTTTCCAGTAGTTCCGTTGCATCCAAGCGCGAGTTCAACACGATCACGTCAGTGTCCAGCAACCGGGCGTACATTATATCACCTGACGAGATTCTAAGAAAAGCATGATGAATGTACATCTCACTCACCATATTTCGCTCGCCACGCGGTGTATGTCAGCCAAGGTTTCTGGGCATTGACAGAGAGGGCGCTACCCAAGAGCGGGAGTGGGGTAGGACCAGGTGGTAATGGGTATCCCTTTCTCTCGATACGATTACGAATGCGCCGTCGAATAGCATCCACGGTGACGAGGGCGGATAAAACGAGCCCAACAAGCTGAATAGGTGAGGGTTGCAAAGCAACAGTAAACCAATCCATCGCGGAATGATGAGAACCCCCTGCTCACTTATACCCATCCCTTATTAATTTTCATCTGTATCCGAACAAAGGATGGGTGGTCTTACATATCAACAATCATGTCGCAAATCTACCGATTACTTGATAAAGGCGGCCGTGTTCGCATCTTGCGTTTATGAAAAAGCACCCACAAGATCAAAGCTCCGTGGTTAATCGGCTGTCAGTACTAGGAAGTTCATCAGACGAACGTGCAAATAAGAGCCACTTACGGAGTTGCCTATTATTAACCTGGACTTCGGGAGAGCTGGGAAAGTCGGCCCCAAAGGCTCCAGGATTACACAGGGGGCACATCACTGTAGCATGATACTCACTTCGTACTCATGATGCTCTACATTATGACAAAACACGAGTCATTTACTTGCCCAAGATCACCTCCAATGTCTCATTCAATGCAACGCTGGGGGTTGGGTGAGCACGCGGTTACCACGAACGTACTTATGTATGATCATGCAAGAGTTTGGCTCGAAATGTCGCACAGGGGTGCATCTAGCTTAGTCAGAACTTCAACAGGTATCCTACGTGCCGCCTATACTGCTTCCCCCAAAGTGGAGAGCTGTCGACTGGGCGCAAATAGTCCCCGTTAGGACGTCTAGTAATTGAGGTTGTTCGATACCGCCGCTCCACATTCTGCTCTTGGAATTGCAAACGTCCATTTACCGCCGATGTTTCTAACACGATAATAACGCAAGGCATGTCGGATGGCGTGGAATCGTTCGGTCTCTATTCGTGCATCATTACATAATGGCTCTGAGCCCTCCCGAACTTTTGTCAACATTGTCGTCGTCTATGTGTTGCAAACTAGACAATAGTTTCAGAATGACTGAGCCAATCCGTTTAAAAACCTCCACGTAGACCTGGCATCAGACACTCACCTTTTCGGAAGGCTCAGGCGGCTCTCCGTGAGTCCGAAAAAAACAAATAGATACACGAAACTTCCGAGGAGCATTGGCAAGTACTGTAGGATGTGCGAAGAGAGTGTTCCGATCCTCAGCTCCACGTACCGTTTCAAATTATACCTTTCCGGTGATCTGTTTGCAGCAGCTCCGAGTCCAACCCTATCTCCTGTTGTCCCACTCAGAAGCTTTTCTCGTGTGCCTACGAGAAAGTGCGACAGGTCGCTCTGATGTATATATCTGATAATATCGCACCCATACCATTCTTCCCGGATTTTTCGTATAGGGAATGAAACAGACACCCCGCGATACCAGGCAAATAAGGAAGTCACACTGGCAGGTCCAGGGTCACTTCGATACGCGCAGCCCCTACGATTCGTAGATGTTGACAATTCGCCGCACCGTTTACTGTAACGCTGATAGACGGCCGATTTTGGTAAGCATCTAGGCGGTGGCAAGTCATTATGCCAACGGAACCAAACAAACTCGACACAGCTTGGACGTGCTAAACATTTCGAAATACCCTTCGCTCTAGCTGCTTTCATGTTTCGTGTACAGTTCTGGTGCCCACTATCTGCGCGTATTTTGTATCACTCAGATAGTTGGCATGTCGCGGGAGAGGTGTTCAGCGAGAACGATCCAGGTGTACTGCTAGTGGAAGCTGCGTTTCGGATGACGGCTCACGGATCGTTCCGTGGGAGTGGGACAAGTGTTCTTTCCGTTGTCTTCCTTTGCGGTGAGTGCCATTGGTTAATGGATTGTCAATCTGTCTGTTTCGGAAGCTCATTTCCTAGTTGCCAGTCTAGTGTGTCACCTGACCGCTGGCACAGATAGTGACCACGCCAAGCCCTGCGACCACCTACATAAATGTACTTCATTCATAGGTCCACCATTTACGCTTGCCCCCCGCATCATGTCTGATTGGACAACTAAAGGCACCCTGGTTCTGGGGAGCGTCATTATTCTTTGTATTGGAAGATGGGTTCTTGGACGTCGAACTTTATTGCCTCCAGGACCTCCCGGGATCCCATGGGCTGGGAATATCATTGGAGTAAACGCGAATGCGCCGTGGTTAACATACACAGAATGGGCAAGGTTATACGGTAGGTTACAACATGCCCAGTTCCACAACCTCTACTCAAGCCGGTATCCGCAAAGGTGACATAGTTCATTCTCGACTTTTCGGAAAAGATGTCATCATTCTCAACTCAGAAAAGAGTGCGAAAGGACTACTCGAGAATCAGTCTAAGAATTGCTCAGACCGTCCATACTTGTTCACCATTAATTTGTTAGCCCTTTTTTTTACATTCTCATCCTGTTGACCTCATTCTCCAGCTCTAGGTGCGGGCTTGGCTTCAATTCCGTCTTCTTGCCATATGGTGATAAATGGCGACTTCACCGGCGCTTTTTCCACCAGACATTTCGACCCGAGGCAGTGCATAGATTTCTGCCCTCCTTACACCGCAGGTCATGTCTTTTCCTCCAACGGTTGCTCGATTCTCCAGAACTGCTTGAAGATCACGTGTTTGAGTAGGTCCATGGAAGTGGATCCGGTAATAAATCAACTTAACTTGCCCTCAGATACACTGCAGCAATCATCATGAATAGTACATACGACTATGACCCAGTCTCCCGCCACGATAAACTAGTAGACATTGTGGCGAACGTGCTGGACATTATTGTGCCCGTCATGCGTCCCGATGTCTCCATCATCGTTGGTGGCTTTCCGTGGTGTGAGTTGATCCCGTTAACTCATCGAATTTTCTTCAAATTTATATGCCCATGTCTTAAGTGCTCCATCTCCCATCATGGTTTCCTGGCATGTCATTTAAAAGGGAACTGGCCATTGCACGTGAATATTCAAAGCAATATCTCGACCAGCCTTTCGAGCATGCTCTTCGAAAAACGGTAAGGATTATTTTTATTCACGCCGGCCAACGCGTTGAGTGATTACACCAGACAACCAATCCCGTAGCGCCGTCGTTGGTACACGATGCCCTGGCAGAAATGAAAGGGAAAGGGGTTTCTCCTGAAAAGGGGTGGATGGATGATCTCAAACACGCCTCCGGAACGGCGTTTCTCGGTACGCTGGCTAAGTATATCGAGAGAGTTCGTACTGATGTGTTATACGCCTTTCCAGCTGCGGCAGAAACCGTACGTAAAACGATGCGCTCATATTTATGATCACTCAAATATAAAGCAGTCTAAGGCGGTCCTAATGATTTTTTTTCTTAGGATAGTCGTGCATCAAGAAGTACAGGAAAAAGTCCAAGCAGAAATAGATGCTGTGGTAGGAAAGGACCGGTTACCAACAACGGATGACCGGCCTTTCTTACCTTACTTAGACGCCGTGATCCGAGAAATACTCAGGCACGACCCCGTCATCCCTCTTTGTAAGTGATCGAGATTGTTTCTTTGTACTCTGTTGATTTTTATTTGAATCACAGCGGTGGCCCACGCTGCCACGGAAGACGGTGTGTATGAAGGATTCCGTATTCCAAAGGGTTCGTATCCAGTTTCGCACTAGCCGAGCGTCAAGTGAAACACTCCGTAGGTGCTATCCTCATAGCGAACCAATGGTCAGTGTATTCCTCATCTTTTCCCGACAAAGACATAGCCGGCTAATTTCTTTTTAGGGCGATAGCGCACGACGAATCCAAGTACCGAAACTCATACGAATTCGTCCCTGAGCGGTTCCTCAACGACGATGGCTCCTTCAGAGGCGACGACGTCGACAACATCACGTATGGGTATGGTCGACGTATCTGTGTCGGAAGGTACTTTGCGGATGTGTCCGTGTGGTCGATTGCGGCCAAAGTGCTCGCCGCCTTCAAAATATTGAGACCCCTGGATACAAACGGGCTTGAGATCCCGGTCGAACCGAAATTTTCCGGTCGGAATGCGGTGTGAGTGATTGGTGACGAACGTGGCTCGTTTCTATCGGAAAACGGCTGATCCGCTTGTGTCCAGGCATCCACTTCCTTTCAAGTGCAGAATCGTTCCGAGGCTTCCAGGGATAGATGCAGACAAACTGGAGCAGTTGATCGCTGCTAGTGCTCCCTGACAGATACCTTTTTAGTTTCTCGTGACTGCTGGTCGTGTTACTTGCTCCCGTGTATATGCTTATTGTCTGACTCGCTCGGATCGAGAAATCAAATCGCAAGTTTCTCTGATGTAAAACTCCATTATCATTGACTTTCTCTTTCATATCTCGATCATACATTTGTACACAATCATACAAATATGGAGGGTACGCTGTTAGCCGGCTTGCGACATTTGGAATCATTTATTAAGTGAGCGTTGCAGTGCTTCCCTAGTAACGTGTCCACGAGGCATGGGATTGCAAGGGAAAGACACTGGATGACTAGAATGGCGATTTACAGGCTCAGGTATCGAGAACGCGCCACGGGCTGTCTACACTCACTGCGTGATCCCATTGACAAACTCTGCCTCAAATTCGATATCGTTGCCGTGCTCGTCCTTAACAGCATTGAAGTCCAGGGTGGCCAACATCGTCGCGATGGCGCTCCATACGGATGCATCCGCAATGTGCCGACCTAGAAGATGTAATAGATTAGTAGCTGCTCACGGAGCCTAGAAATATGGCCCTCATACCTGCGCATCTTCGCCTCCCGAATCCGAACACAATGTCAGCAGGGTCATCTTCGATTAGCATCCCTTGGGAATTCAAAAATCTCTCTGGGGTGAATGCCTCTGGATCAGGATAGCGAGTTTCATCCCGCGTCATTGCCCTAAGAATGACATCCTTAACTTCTCCTGCGGCAATAAGCATAACGATGGCTCCTACCAGATGTTTGCAAGCACGGTCGCCCCTTTTGAACCAAGGTTACAAGGGTACCTAATTGCATGTACAATGACGTACCACGAGGTATGTAGTAACCTTTGTAAATGTCATCGCTGGTGGTAGCGTGTGGTACACCTTCTGGACGCCTTAGAGTATAAAGGAGGTCGACAGTTCTAGAGAACTCACCCGTGGGACCAGCAGGTTTCCATCTCAATACTTCCCGCAGAATTGCATCTACGTACGGCAGGGACGATCTGTC
>JBBPUA010000919.1:0-11131 GCA_038094355.1 Afroboletus lepidellus | reverse complement strand
CGTACGCGATCTGCGCGTCGAGCGTCCCGCCGTGAAACGCCGACAGGTCCTCGTTGAACTCGACTATTTCGCGTCAGCCACACTCCAGGGGCACCGAGAGACAACGTACCCGCGTAAACATCCAACGGCCGGACCCACCGCTGCGAAAACTCGGGCGCGACTTGGTAGGGCGACACAAAGTATTGGCGAGCGGCAGAGGAGGCTATGGAGCGGACTTGGTGGGACGATCCTGCGTTCCCGGGGATGAAGAGGACGGGTAGACCCAGTGCCTAGCTCTAACCTATTAGTCGTCGATGCTCTCCGACCATAGACCTTACCTCGTTGGGCTCCCATCCCACTTCACGGTATAGCCAGAGCGAGTATCGATTGGCGAGAGGTGTCCAAGAAGTGTTGAAATTAGACTGGAGTAGATAGGAAGGCGACATCCATGACATTCGACATCCTTGGAGTGATAATAGTTGTGGGACGTCGGATGCAGCGCGAAAAAGCGTGTATACTATGGTCAAGGTGAAAAGGCCCAGGATTGCCGGTGCAATCCTGGTCATGGTATAAGTCGAGATGGCGGCGGAACATCAAAACTCAGACCATTCACACTCGAGTAGAAAAATGTTTTCGTTTTTGGCTCAAATCTACACACGAACATGCTGTTCAAACTTCTTCCATTCGCCTCTATGACACCAGAGACAACCAGCCACCGCAGCATAGTACGGTATAATAAGAACATGAAAGGAGGAAAAAGAGATGCGACGGTGAGACAATGCAAGTGATGTAATGACGGAACCACCCGACAGATACCAGTGGGCAGCCACTGCATTCTGGTCTACGGGTGAGGTGGCAAAGGGCGCGGGAGGGAGAAGACACCATCTACTCGTCGGCATGAGCATCAGCCACGTCTGTCGAGTCGCCCTTGTCTGTAAATAATCATCAACCCGCAATTCCGCATAGGTGCTGCACGCGATACGCACCGGCATCTTGCATGTCCGACGTCCAGAGGGTGAGGTTGTCACGCAGCAGTTGCATGATGAGCGTCGAGTCTTTGTAGCTCTCTTCCGAGAGCGTGTCAAGCTCAGCAATGGCATCATCAAACGCTTGCTTGGCGAGATGGCATGCACGATCGGGGCTGTTGAGGATTTCGTAGTAGAACACGGAGAAGTTCAATGCGAGACCAAGACGAATAGGGTGCGTGGGTGGGAGTTCAGTGACAGCAACGTCGGAAGCATCCTTGTAAGCGGCTAGGGACTTGTCAGCGCTGTCCTTGCGCTTGTCGCCGGTTGCAAACTCGGCAAGATAGCGGTGGTAGTCACCCATCCTGTGTCATCACGTGAGCAGTGGACCGCGAGGGACAAGCAACGACGCACATCTTGTGGTAGAATACCTTGGACTCGCCAGAAGCGGCCGAAGGAATGAGGTGCTTGTCTAGGACGTCGAGAATGTCCTCGCAAATCTTGGCGAGCTCGCTCTCAATCTTTTCCCTGTAGCTCTTGATCATGGCAACCTGTGCTTCGTTGCCCTTGGACTCCTCCTTTTGCTCAATGGAGGAGACGATGCGCCAGGAAGCACGGCGGGCACCAATGACGTTCTTGTACGCCACAGACAAGAGGTTACGTTCCTCGACGGTAAGTTCCTGGTCAGAAGAAGCAACGCGCTTCATGTTCTCGACCATCTCTGTTGGGGAGGATTAACATTGATGCACGCGACCGAACTAGGAAGCGTGACGACACTTGCCTTCATAGCGCTCGGCTTGCTCAGCGAGCTTGGCAAGGTAGACGGAGTCCTCGCGCGTTGCAGACATCTGCAGTGGGTGGCGTGATGAGCAACGTGTTCGGGACCAGTAAACGCGGTAGAGACGCGTCGAGGACGCGCCGATGTACTCACTGTGTGTAATAGAAAAGGGGGTCTGGGAAGAACTGTGGTGAGCTCGCTGTGGACGACGACGACGACGGCGGGGACGTACGGTGCGCAGAAGAGTGGGGAAGATGATGGTTGATGATAGAGGAGCAACCCGTCGAAATAACCGGAAAATTAAATTCAGAGCTGGGCAGAGGGTTCGGGTACAGGGCTGGGCATAGGGTATTGCCTTGTTGAGGTCCACTTCCCACGCCACCGCAATATAGAATTGACTTCGTCATGTGAAGACGTGAAATGGTAGAAGGGTCCATACGTACATTCGGCACCTTGGTCGCTTCGGCGGACATCGTCGACGGTCGCCCGCCACGCTCGAGCTCATCGTCGCCCACAGCGGCCGCGCAACACTGCCACCATCGCTGGCACTGTCGGTGGCGCACGTAGAGCGGAAGAGATACCCATTTTTAGCGGCCCGAGATCAAGGGAAAGGCTGCGTACGGAACTGTTGCCACTGGAGCCTGCAGGGCAACGCTGCGACTTCGTTGGTAATCCTTCAGCCCTGTTGGCATGGTCCCCTCAGCCCAGAGGATTCGCATTTGAGATTCACCACCTCGGTTTCCCAGCCCGAACTGCGGCATAATGTATCCGCCTTCGGACAATTAACGGGCAGTGTCTCAGCCTGATGTGAGCGGCCGTTGCTTCTGATGGGCTAAACAATCTACGCTGGCAGACTTGCCGAACATGGTGGGGTGCGTTATCGTCCTCCGTTTCACAATCGAAACAGCCGCCCGCCGTATTGACCAACAAGACGTTACTTCCCGCAGGCGACACAGCTGCTAAGCATCGTCGTTGATGGCAACACACGGATCAGCACGTAAATGCACACCCTAAGTGGTCCGATAATAATGTCCGTTCAGAGATGCGGACGACCACTATTAGCTCATCAAATCAACATGTTGATCATTGACACGGTCTCATTGGTGGCTTGTTCGTTTGCCCTGACTGGGGATGCTGAACTCGTTGTCGACATAATGATCCTCCCCACACCCATCCGTCGACTTCATTAATGTGGTCCAACACACGTGCGGTGGAGTAAAGACATGTGGTGGACAACGATCATCCATTATGTATCCTGGTGCATTGTCTGCGATCAGACGTCTTTGAACTGCCCTTTTTCGTCGCCACTCCACCGCAGATTGACCAGCACGGAAATGTGACGCGTGACGACGCGTTCTGTCACACTATAACAAAACGCGTCGCGTCTCTTGCTTCCACTCCCACACCACCCGCAGTCTCCCACACGACGTCATGGTCAAGCGCAAGTCCACCGACGCCACTCCCGCCACCTCCTCCAAAAGGGCCCGCCCCGCCCACGCAGACGCCAAGTCCCTCGTCAAGGCGGTCCTCGCCGACCCTGATGGCTACCCGATCTTGGACGATGACGAGGCTGTGCGGCGCCAGTTTGTCAAACTCGCCGAGTACGCCAGGGATCTCGAGGGGCAGGTGGACTCGGCGTCGGCGTCGGGGGCGGGGACGGGCTCATCCTCGTCGATGACCCCGGCCAAGCTCGCCGTCGCCGTCGAAAAGTTGCGCAAGGCTGCCAATAGCGGAATCAAGCGGCAGATGACGGTACGTCGCGCCACGCATGGGTCGGACGAGAATCTCTGACATGTCGCGCCGTCACGTTTCAGTGGAAGCCGTCGTGCAAGACGGGTTCTGCCAAGTGGGTCTACGACGGCGTGTGCGCCGACCCAGCCGTCTTTGGCACCCTCATGGGCCAAGACGGTCCACCCAAGTTCAAGATGCACAAGATACCCGTCGACGAGTTTGGTGACCTGCTTGGAGGGATCGAAGCGTCTGTCAGGTCTGTTGCCGCTGTCAGTTTTCGCGTGTTTCAGACGTTCATGATCGACAGGTACGACCACCTGTATCTCACCGGATCGCATGTCAACGTCCGCTGGTCTGACAGCGGAGAGTTCAAGTTCAGTGGGACACATGGTCTATACCAACCAAGCAAATGATTGGTGTCAAATACAGCGTGGGGCATTGCTTTCATCTACTAATACATGGATCTGGTAATTTCATTGCACTATTCAACCAATGTATACAATATCTGCTTTCAGTTCAACAATAGTTGCTCGGCTTTCAGGACGATCGGTACGACACCTAGAGAGGTCAGCTCTTTGTTACCACTCACGCACACAAGCACTTGCCTCCAGTTGGGAGCAACCAAACACGGTGTTGGCAGACGCGCTGAAAACCGCTGATGAATCCATGGTGCGATGTGATGGAGATAACTGGAACAGTCATCTTCCGCACAGCGCCTGAGAACGTTTGGACATACACTGCTCTTCGTCTTTGTCAAATATCATGTCCAATACTTTTCTGGCACGGATGTCAAGCTCTTCAGCTGTTTCCCTGATGTCGGGATGCCATAACTCGTCCTCTTCAGCAAACTCTTGCTCGAACGGATAATCGGAAAACTCGGAGGCGATCTCTGACTTTATGCGTCTCTTGTCTGCAGTAGATACGCCGAGCTTTTCGCGGATGTTCTAGAGTTTTAATCTGAGCAGGGGTGCGTCGCATCAACGCACAACAGACCTCAACGATGGTCGTCTTCTGATCTGGGTCGAGGAGGCCCTCGAACGTGACCTGGTTCGTCTTGATGGCGCGGCGCATGGGGCTGGTATACAGTCTCTCCGGAAGAGGGATATTATACGGCAGTTCCTCCCTCCATACACGGTTGACGTTCCTCGCTTGCTCTATGCCCACTTGGGTGAGCGCGGGATCGGCTGTGATCGATGACTGGAGCTCGGTCATGAGACGTGGTGGGAAGACTACTTACGCCCCCAGACGAGCTCTCCGTCGCCCGTCTCTCTCGCCCATCTGATGACAATAAGCACGCTGTACGACCCGGCGCGATCAGGCTTGCCTGGTCCATTCCTGGGAAGGGCATCAGTCAAAGGTATGCGTTAGTGGGCACGACGCGCCTCTACGGTGTACTTTTCCATCGCCACGTTGTCTGCGTCGTGACGCTGAGATCAACGCACGTAAAGCGTCGGGCGGGGGGACGTACGATATCCCTCGCCGTGTCTCCCAACGAAGACGACCTTGTACTGCGTCCCAGCTGGCGCACTCGCGTTGAGGCGTCCCACCTCGTCTTTAAACTTTTCCCAGCGGTCGTCGCTGTCGTCTTTGAGCCCGAACCTGGGCGGCACCTAGAGATCGATGAGCGCGTTCAACCTCGTCGGGTGTTGAGCGACACCCACCGGCTGTGATCACGAGGGCGCGGCGATCAGACGGTCACGCATGGATGCCAGGGGAGATACGCACTGCGTCCACGATGGACTCGGAATCGTCTTGGAGGAAGAAGCTGTGTACGGTCTAGGGAACGTTTCGTCGCCGTGTGGTCCGGTGAGATCGGCACGCACGGTGTAGCGTCGTGTGCCCATCGCGGTGGATCGCTCGCTCTGCTTGTTAGAGTCCAGAAACGGAGGGCGTTGATGTGGGTGCTGCTAAGGCGGCCATCCGGTCAGACGCCGGTGCTTCCGAATAGGCCATGATCAAGCGCGCTCGTTGACGGACGACGAGCACCCTCGCTTTCAATGCGGTCGACCAACGCCACCTACATCATCATTATGGCCTGGACCGTCGACAAGGCAACGTTCGAGCCGGCATATGGCAGATTTGCAAGGGCTGTGGAGGCGCCGAGAGGACCCGCATGGTGACTTCCAGTTGCAAGGCACGGGATCATCTGATACTATTAGTTCGAGATTCCGTATGAGGGGGTGCACGCAAGGCTCGGCGGTCAGTATTGTCCACGCGCTACAGGGAGCAGATGTTCACCCGCGCGAGTCGCTGTTGCCGACGCACAACTTGAACGAGTCTGGCGGTAAATGACCGTACTTTTACCCTTCCATTTGCCGCAAACGGGAAAGGGAAGAGAAAAGTTTGATCATTTATTCAATCGAAACACCCAAAGTGTTGCTCCCCGCGAGCCTGTTGTGTTCTGGATTACTGCCACTTCTCCCATACCGTCGTAGTCCACTCACTGGCAGTAACCAACCTCTGATCACCCGACCATTGCGATGAAATCGCCCCTTGCCGGAAAAGCTGTACGCGGATGCATCAACCATCTGGAGGAACGCAAATGACGTTGCAGGTTCATGCATTTCTTGCGGGATCCGGTTCAACCACAAATAACGAACATCACACTTTTAGACTTTTTTTCGCCGATTCACGTGCTGTAGTTTCTCACTTTGGACGACGCGCGATCACATCGCCTTCGACTCGGAGACTCGACTCGAGCACTGGTTGATGCACACAGCGCAAGCCAAGGCCACCGAGTACGGCTGCGTCCTCGTCTTGTTGGCGTCGGTGTGCGGCAACGTACACACTTTCTGCGGGATTCCTCAGGCTGGCCTTGAAATTTGAGGGAAGTCAAATTTGGAGATTGTACTTGGTGTTTAGGCCACGGGTGACGGGGGCAGGTGAGCAGCCCTTGTAATAATCCAGGGCTTGTTTCACGGGCTTTCCTACTCGCCAGTCAAAAATGACAAGATGCAATTTTCCTCGACGTCGAGGAAGTGATTTTCTAATCACGGTGATTTCGATTTATGCGGTGAAACTGCCGGCGAACCACATCAACAATATTTGACTTGCTGCCACTGCCATCTGTAGCTTGACCTCCGCGACCAAAACCGTCCACGCATTCCCCTTAGGTACACAAGTGGTCAATCTAGTGTATCCATTCACTTCCCCCAGCTCCCTCTTTGTCTTCGAGGTGAACTTCCACCTTGGGACGCTAGCTGCGCTCGTCCCGTTCGCATTGGGCTTCCTCCACCTTGCCAACTTTCCCGAATATCGATCGCTCGCGGGCTTGTCCTCAGAAGAGATTCGAGCCGTGACAGAGACGTTTAACAGCATGCCAAGAGCACAACCTCTACCGCCTCCCATCGACGATACGTCTGCGAAGATGGTGAATGATGCAGCTCATCCGTATCATCCAGATCGCCCTGGAGATATTCGTGGTCCCTGCCCTGGATTGAACACCTTAGAATCCCACCGGGCAAGTGTTCTTGTGCAGACGATGCCCCCGAACACTTATATTTTTAAAGTACATTAACCGTACTGGGGTGGTCACCCCAGCCGAAATTATTACAGCTGTCCAAGAGGGTATGTGGGTCTTGGAAAAGAGTTTCTTGTCTATGTTCTGATCGAGTTTGCAGGTTTCAACACGGGATACCACTTTGCTTCTTTTTTTGCTTAGTCGGTATGTTCCCGTATCGGATTCCCTCGAGCCCAATGAATGGTGTAGGCATTTATTACAGACGGGAGTCATTTAACCAACTTGATGACAATCGGTCGAAACACGACTATCGACGATCAGCTCACTACAGGGATCAACAACCATGGTCACTTCGAAGGCAAGCAGAATTGGATCTTCCTAATTGTCATGACGGTGTGCTTATCGAACTCTAGGTGACGCTAGCATAACACGTGCAGACAGTTATCTCGGTAACATTATCTTCGTTGAGTCTCGATGTGGTAGGTGTGGGTTTGCCACTCGTACCTCTCATTCTCTCGTCTCTTTCGCAGCTTCAGGATGCCGCCCAGCGTGTTTGGAGTGGGGTCATCACCCTTGAAGCCGCCGCCTACGACCGCAAACAGCACGTGCAAGACTCGATCGCGCGCAGCCCCGAGTTCTCGTACGAGACCCCACGCTTCCTGGGCGCCAACGCCGAGTCCGGGTTCATGCTGGGCATGTTCGCGAGCAACCAGATGTCGAACTTGGCGCCTCCGCTGACACTCGAGGAGGCGCGCCACTTCTTTGAACTGCATCAGTTCCCAGAGGGGTTTTATCGACGCCAGGACCCGTTCGAGTTTGATCAGGTCGAGGCGGTGATGTACCGGATCATCGATTTGGTCGGGATACCCAGCCACTATGTCGTGAACGCGCAGGACCCCGCAACGGTGTGTCTGCTGATGTTGGGTCGGGGGCATTGGGGTCCAGTTTTTATCAAAAGCAGGTGAACTGACAGCGCGGCTGTATCCGAGACTACCGGCGGAACTCGGGGTTGTGATCAAGGCCAATTTGGAGACGTATTACCGGACGCTCGGAGATTCACATTGTGAGCAATTATTCCCTTATGGGATGTGAGGTGGCGTTGTAGCGAAGTTAAGCAGGATGTTTGTCTTTACTAGGTAAGTCGTTTTATTTTATTGGACCGAATAACAGGGGTCATCTTTAGTTCATGAGTCGTGCACCAGGAGTCGAGACTGACTGGGCCAAAATGCGAGTAGACGGTCCCAATGACGATTTCGTTTAGCTTATCCAAGTCGTCAGAGTCGCAAGCTGTTGGGGGAGATGGCGAGTGTCGTTTGGACCCAAGAAGTATATGCCAAACGGCGATTGACTAGGACATGTGGCGGCCGACAAGATGAATTTGCCGTCCAAACGGAACCAAGGGTCTGTGGGACCCAACCAAGGTCTGTGTGTCATCCAGAACGACACAAGTTCTGGTTGAATTTTTGTGGACGGTGATCGGGCGTTCGTTCTGGGAGAACACTGGTGATTCGTAAGGTGACTCTGTTTGGACCATTTTCCGATCCCGTCACGAGACAATTTTACTATTTATCAACCCGCAGTCACGGTTCAAGTTTCGTCAGCAATTCCATCCATTCGCGCAGCGAGATACTAGACTCACAGGTTTCAATATGGGGTGATCACAGCATGGACCGGGGAAACCGCAAGAGGAATGAAGACAAGTGGTGAAGGCTACAGCCATCCACCCTGTACTTTTTCTATTGTTGACGAAATAGATGCACGCGTCGCAGCATTGAGAAACGCTGTCTCGAACAGACGTCACACGTTTACCACCGTCGCTCTTCACCAACCACCGACTACATCTTGCATCAATCCCCTTTGCAGCCACAAAGCACCCGACGCATCCTCAGAACCATCTCCGTGAACGGTTTACATAAGTCGGGTGCTGTATGTAATGGTGGCGATATCAAACGATTTTACGCACACATGAACATGGTCGACTCGCTCGAGCTGGTCAAAGACGACTTCACAAAGGAGGAGCACGACAAATTCAACGCGGACCTCCAGACACTGTTTGAGAATGCGAGTGGAGACGCCGCCGTGCAACTTTCCTTGTTGGATCACCTCATTGGTCAACTTGGGGATCGCAAGAATACAGGCCTTATATACTCAATCGATATCTCCAGGCTGCTTGCTCAAAACGGTGGTCTCCAAAGGTTGCTATTGGAGTGCTCGTACAAGGGCAGCTTTAACGATGTGAGGCGTCTAAGTGAGGTTGTATCTGCATTTATTCAGCACATGGCTGATCTTGTTTATAGAAATTCTTCGAGAAGGTGAGTACCAGACGGTCTGTTCCGTGGATGCATATAATGAGAAACCAGGTCCCTAAAACGAGCCGTCCAAAGTCTGGTGTATAAGAACAGGTCGCAAGTTACAATCCCATCTTTCATGTGGTCCTGTGCTTGATCTCCCTCTTTTTCGTTCTCACCAGGTGGTAAGAGGCCCTATGAATTTGCGTCGAAAAACTAATCTACATTCCGCTGGCACCAAGCTGCGCGACTAGCTTGGACTTGCCAATACCGTGGGAATTATCATAGGGTTCTGCTGGACGACATAAATGCCCAAGCACGTAATCCAGAGGCCGCTAATTGCATCCCGCTCTTTCAGAGCTCTGGTTCTGGAAAATCCCGTCTGGTCGACGAGATGGCGAAGCTAATTTTCACGATCCCATGAATGTTCGCAATCCAGGCGAAGGTTACGGTTTGTCTGACATGTCCGTTGCTACACAGAACGATAATTATCAGGGGCACCTTACCCGCCGGAAGATGGTGACGTGTGGCGGTATCTCTGCGAAAAGTCCCTCAAACGGGATGAAGCAATAACTCGTGCTCCCTTGTTCTTTATGCACCTATTCGCTCAAGTTTCTGCTGTGGTCGAACATGCACTGGTGCTGATCCATGTTCTTCCAAGGCTCTTCAACAGCAGCTCGTCCAGCAGACTCGACTTTTACTTGACACACTGAAGAACTTTTGTAATTTCCCCTCATCTGAAGACGTCAAAATCGTTTTGTACTTTGATGAAGCGCACGAACTTGACAAATGGCTCCTCGATGACGGGAGGACATTCTATGATACCATGCGCTCGACTCTATACTTGCTCCGCAGTGCTCACGTCTTCACTGTCTTCATCTCTACCACCCCATCTATATGCTTTCGGGGGTCTCTGCAGATAAGTCCACACAATGGACAAGAACTCCTCCCGCGTCCTTTCACGACAACGCCGTTCGACTGTCACCCGTCTTTCCCACTTCGGTTTGGACACTATGGATTGGCTGATGTTACGAAAATCCAATTCCTCGCACGATTCGGGAGGCCTTTGTATGCGGTTCGTTTGTCCACGTCACATTCACTGACTCAGTTTTGCAGGTTCTGGACTATGACCGACTGAAGTGTGTTACCCAGGAACTCCTCGACGACACGATGAACCTCGCACGCTCAAAACTTTTGTTGAACAATGCCATCGACACGCCAGAACGACGTACACCTGTCGCCCAGCTCACAATTCTGGCTGTGCTGATCACGGTCGACTACGAGCCAAGGCTAGCGAAAGCACGCCAGGTCCAGATGGACACGGTGGGGGGGTCACATGAGAACAGCTTTCTTCGTTCCACGCGACCATGCATACTTATTTTCTGGGTACCCATCTGAACCGCTCATGGCAGAGGCTGCATTGCGTCAGATGCACCGTCACGTTGCAGGCGGCCCTAACCTGCTCCGGGTCCTGGAAAACAACCTTGAAGATGGGGTGATCGACGCCAGTCGCACGGGTGAGATGGTCATGCGGCTCCTGCTTAGGAAGGCGTACATGAATGGCATCAAAGCTAAGCAAAACATCGGATACGATGGGAGCCCGAATTTCAGCCAAGGTTGCACTCTGGTCGGTTTTTTGAAGGCCCTTTTTGCAGGTCGCTTTCATGGCTTGGTCCTCCAATGTCGGCCAGATCACAAGGTTTCATCCCCAAGTGCTCTCGAAGATGCGTTCAGAGATGCCATCGTTCGGTTTACCCACTTTGTCAAGCCTGCGGACGACTCTTTGATAACAACACGAGGTATGACCATGGGGTTTCTGAGAGGAGCCGCATTCACGTGCAGCAATATTCGACTTGGCGATTGCGTCGACGTCGCCATTCCCATCCTGCTGAACAAGGACGACAAGATCCTACGACGGTCCATGGAAGAG
>JBBPUA010000918.1:0-11136 GCA_038094355.1 Afroboletus lepidellus | reverse complement strand
ATTGAACGTTCATAAAAGTCAGGGAACGTTCACCAGTGAACGTTCACACGAACGCGGATGAACTGAACGCAAGCGGTGTCAAGAGGTCGGACCTGGGGATTGTGTAATCAATGCGGATTGGCTGAAGTCGCCGCACAGCCATCGTGTCACGGGATGTGTGCTTGGTCAGCATTTCTGCACCCCGAGCGTGGTCGAGGACCATGGAACTGACCATGGAACTGCTGAAAGTCACATTCAAGTGAACTACCCTGAAGTTCATCGACTTTCTCACGTTTCAGTGTCGGTGACTGTGACTTGCGTTCACTGACCGGCAGAACACTGACCCCGAGTATACCGGCTGCATCATGCATACGTCGCTGGCTCTAACTCACCAGGATTATCACCTATGCCCACCAAAGGGTGTCAGTACGAAATGAAAGTGATCAGACCGCCACCACCAAGGAAAGCCAAAGCCTATTGATAAGAAGTCTGAGTTGGGTCTGAATGGTGAAATTATAATGTATACCGGTCCAAGCTGTCTACCATCTGATTAATATTAAGCTGAGATTTAAGCATCATTATCAACATGGTGTCCGTGGGCAAGTCAGCCGCCAATTAATGCTTGACCTAGGCCAAGCCGTTCTCGTTCAATTGGACGCGAATCCCGCAGCCTGAATGTTATATAAACGTGCATACTCCCCTTCTTTAGCCATCAGGTCTCTGTGGGTGCCAATCTCGACGACGACCCCTTCCTTGATGCAACTAGATCGAAGGTGATCAGCGACGCGGCTCGAGTGACGAAAAAAGACACACATGATCACGTCGGCGTATTTCGTCAAGTGTCCGAACCGATGCGTCACAAAGATCATCGTCCGTCCCTTTCGTTCATGTCGTAGGTTGGCAAACAGTCGGTGTTCAGCCTCGGGATCAAGAGCCGAGCTGGGTTCGTCGACGGCAACGAGCTTGACCGGAGACGTGAACAGACGCATGAACGTGCGGGCCCTAGGGTGACAAGTCAGAGGCTGTCGTGACATCAGGGTGTTCAATCGAACGTACGCAACGAGCTTTTGTTTCTCGCCTCCTGTAGAATCACCACAAGTCAGGAAATGTCAACAGCGAACTATATCACGAGACCAGCTTACCCGACACATTTGCTGGTTTCTCCAAGTCTTTTTGAAGCGCTTCCAGCTGTTCGTTTCCCTGGCCAGCATAGCTAAGGTAACTTGTTGCCACAGGTTCCAGTATGGTATCATATCCATTTGAGAATCCTTTCACGATGCTTTCAGCACCGGCCGCCGCTACAGCCTCCCTCATCATTCGGTCGTTTTCCATATCGTCCATGTCTGAAGAACCAAGTTTGATGTTCTCTTCCACAGAGAGGGGAAATAATTCGTGATCTTGGGTAAGCATCGCGATACCCTTGCGCAAGTCAGCCACACTGTACTCTTCGATTGGTATTCCATCGATGAGTATGCTTCCCGAAGTCGGCTCGTAAAATCGGCTGAGCAACTTGACGATTGTCGATTTCCCGCTGCCATTAGTACCAACGATGACGACCAGCTGTCCGGGTTGGATGGTCAAGGAAACACAGGAGAGGGATGCGCGCTCGGATTTGCTGTTGGGATAAGAGAATGAAATGTTTCTGGGTCACGATCGTGAATTGATGCAAAGGATTAGATTTGGCGGCATGCTCACCGTAATTCGATGGCCATACCTGCACTTTCCTCGTAGCCTGGCCGCGGGAAGGGTGTGTTGCCATCTTGCATTTTGTTCTTTGTGTCGAGTGCAGTATACACATTCCTCATCCGTGAAAAATACCCTGGCCAGAGGTCTACATCCCATCCTATAGTTGACAGTGTGTAGGACAACGAAATCGCAGCTTGGTCCAGAGCAGCGAGCTGGGTGATGGACAACCCTGAAGGACGTGTAAGGGCCAAAAAGGCAAAGTAAAGCTAGGCAATAATTAGAATTCGGAAGATAATGGAGGAGTATGACCTCACTGTCGGACTCTCTGCACAAAGCATCATAACAATGTCTGATAATGCCGACCGCTGTTGCGAGTATAACCATTCAGGTGTGATGTCAGGAGTATCTCCGAGCCCATCTTTCGCGTTGCGATACTCTTATGCATAAAAGCCATGTCAGTTAGAACATGCCACCAAAACTGTAGAAATACCTTTCGACAAAAAACCATTCATGCCTGCCGCCATGGCCTCCTCTTTCAAATTGCCCGAAACAAACCTTTCCAGGGCATACTTGCGAATCCAAGACTCGTTCGTAGTATCGACCAAATAAGCTAGCCCCCGTGACTAGTCAAAAGAAATTTCAGATCAAGATCGAAGATCACACCTTTTGTCCAGATACTGTGTGACACGAAGTGTTTCATTAAGGTGGGCAGCATGCAAAGTGCGAGATATATGGGTCCTCCGTCGCTGGTGCTCGCACCGATGACATGTGTGAAGAAGCGCACGTGCAAAAGCAAAGATATCACGTCCTTTATGATCATGAACCCTCGTTCCAAAAACAGATATACGTCCTCAGGATCGATGTTGGATGTGGAGTTGTCTAGGGCAAAAGTAAGCTAGTAATGACACTGGACGAAAGAATCTCACCTTCAGAAGTCGGCAGATCGAAAGCCAACCTGGCTATGGGCCCATTCGTGGGAGAACATTGGGGATCAAGATGATCCTGGCTCACCTGAGAAAATACGAGCTTCATATGCATATCTGACACGTGAGGAATGCACAAGTTTGTTTATTTCGCTGTCGAATCACAATTCTTTGTGAATCGGAATTTATGAGCAATTTCACGCACTCACGATAACCGTGTCACATAGGCGCTGAATATAGTGCAAGCGACTCTGTACATCACTGCCACGTACAAATCAGAGTTTCTCTGATTACCTGCAGAGCTACCTGAAATCTTCTCTTCGATCTAGCGACATCCATCAGTATAACATGTGGGGTAGCCTAGCAGACTCACGGAAAAGAACACACGGTTAGAGGAGTAAAGTAAGAGTGGCCCCTCGATGGCAAACCACAGTTCTGTCAGAATTCGAAGCGCGAACAAACGTGGGCTGACGACATAGATATCATAAAGGACACGCCGGAGCAGCGCAAAAGCTGCGGCAATATCCTTTCGTCTGAAGTTAAACAAGGAACGATTTGATTCCTTCAAGACCAGAACGCGCCATATTCCTACCACGAGTTCGTCATAGGACACCTTGGGGTCCTCTGGAGTACACTTGTCTTCTGGTGGAGGAGTGCGCTTCCAAAACCTATTGCGCAGCATCGTAAACGTTCCTGGTTTTGGAGCGGAATTGCCTGAGCTTCAGAACGAGAACCCGTTTAAATATGAGAATCGGTGACCTAATTTCTCCGAGAGACGCCATCGTCAGGCATAGACCCGGGGAGGCTGGACACATGCTTGCTTGCTCCGTGTACGAACATCCAGAAACAATTAATTACTATGTTGATTGGCAAGCGGGATCCAAAAGGAAATTTAGACCTGGCTCGATGGCTTGCCGCAGCACGAGGTGCCGTCAAGCGTCTGTTCGAAATGTTGGCGCGCAGCGAACTTTGAAGTACAATGTGAGTTGTGTATGCGACAGCAATCACAAGACCATTTCTAAAGTCGATACCAACCGTACTGGGTTCCGTATCTGCTTAGCACCATGGGGCAAGCTTGGAACTTCGGGCAAAGTTGAAGTTGACGCGTTCGCCGGCGGGTGTCCTCGTCAACCAAGCGGCGGATGACTAAGTCAGAACGGCTACCGCTCCAAGTTCCGAATTGGCTTCGTCTGATGGAAGCCACGTACTCAAACGCTCACTCCTGGCAGCCAACGACCCTTCCAAACGCACCTACCATCCCCCACCCAGCTCCTCAAGCACACCAACCGCACGATCTGATTATGATTATGATCCACGAACAAGTGAATGCGCTCACGTCCACCCCAAACTTCACCGTGGGGTCGGCCGCCCCGAACATGAGCCGTTCCAGATATATAGAGCGCCATCGGAAGGACCTGGATCATATCCGCACGACGACATCAGATATCGTTGGCCTGCGCGATCCGGGGGGCGGTGCTGACTCCGTGCCCTTGCGTTCCGAGAGGTACCGGTCGACGACTAAGGCGGCGTTCAGACGCTTCAAAACGTGTTCGACCCATTCATCCTGACCGCAGTCGTGCGCGTGCGCAACTTGATCTCCAATAACGTGAAGCCAAACGTACAACGTGATGTATTTCTAAGGCTATGAGGTATCAATGTCATGCATGGTCCAAGTTGTCTACCGTCCGATCGATATTAGACCGAGATGTAAGCATCCTTGTCAATGGTAACCCGGGCCGTTCAATCGGACGCGAATCCCTCGGCCTGAATGTTATACAAACGTGCATACTCTCCTTCCTTGGACATCAGATCCGTGTGGGTGCCAGTCTCGACGACGACCCCGTCTTTGATACAACTGGACCGAAACCCAGTCAGCGACACAACTTGGGCGACGAGAAAAAGACGTACATGATCAAGTCGGCGTGTTTCGTCAAGTGTCCAAACCGATGCGTCACAAAGATCATCGTCCGCCCCTTTCTTTCTTGCCGTAGGTTGGCAAACAATCGGTGTTCAGCCTCGGGATCGAGGGCCGAACTTGGCTCGTCGACAGCAACGAGCTTGACTGGAGACGTGAACAGACGCATAAACGTGCGGGCCCTAAGATGATGACAAGTCAGAGGATGAGACACCAGGATATTTGATCAGACGTACGCAACGAGCTTTTGTTTCTCGCCGCCTACAGAGTCCGAGTCAGTCAAAAATGTCGACAGCGAATCGACGAGGGGTTGAATCAACTCACCCGACACACTTGCTGGCTTATCCAAGTCCTTTTGGAGCGTTTCCAGCTGTTCGTTTCCTTGACCAGCGTAGCTAATGTAACTTGTCGTGACAGGTTCCAATACAGTATCATATCCATTGGAGAATCCCTTGACAATGCTTTCAGCACCAGCCGCTGCCACGGCCTCCCCAATCATTTGATCATTATCCATCGCGCTCATGTCTGCTGAACCAAGTTTGATGTTTTCTTCCACAGAGAGAGGAAATAGCTGGTGATCCTGAGTGAGCATCGCGATACCTTTACGCAGATCCGCCACGCTGTACTCTTCGATTGGTATTCCGTCCACCAATATGCTTCCCGAAGTCGGCTCGTAAAATCGGCTCAGTAGCTTGATGATCGTCGATTTTCCACTCCCATTCGTGCCAACGATGACGACCAGTTGTCCGGGCTGAATGGTCAAGGAAACACCAGAGAGGGATGGCCGCTCTGATTTGCTGTTAGGATAAGAGAATGATACATCTCTGGGTCACGAACGTGAATCAACGTAGGACCAAGTTTGGCAACACGCTCACCGCAATTCAATAGCCATTCCTGCACTTTCCTCGTAACCTTGTCGCGGAAAGGGTGTGTTGCCCTCTTGCATCTTGTTCTTCGTGTCGAGCGCAGTATACATGTTTCTCATCCGTGAAAAGTAGCCTGGCCAGAGGTCGATATCCCATCCTATAGTTGACAGTGTGTCAGACAAGGAAATCGCAGCTTGATCCAGGACAGCGAGCTGGGTAACAGTCAGCTTCGAGGGACGCGTGAGGGCCAAGAAGGCGAAGTAAAGCTAGGGGGCAGTTAGCATTCTGTGGGTGACAGTGCAAAGTGATCTCACCGTCGGACTCTCTGCACAGAGCGTCAGAATGATATTTGATACAGCGGACCGCTGTTGGGGGTATAACCACTCAGGTGAGGTGTCAGGGGTATCACCGAGACTGTCTTTCGCGTTGCGATACTCTTATATACATAAAAGGGCATGTCAGTGGAACACAAGTCACCAAAGCTGTGGAACTACCATTCGACAAAAAGGCATTCATGCCTCCCGCCATGGCCTCCTCTTTCAGGTCATCACAAACAAACATTTCCAAGGCAGACTTGCGAATATAAGGCTTGTTTGTAGTATTGACCAAATAAGCTGCTCCCCGCGCCTGGTCAGAAGAGTGTTCTAGATCACATCAAAATCGCACCTTTTGTCCAGATATTGTGTGACATGAAGTGTCTCGTGAAGGTGGGAAGCATGCAAAGTGCAATATATATGGGTCCTCCATCATTGAGGCCCACACCGATGACATGCGCTAAGAGACGCATATGCAACATTAGAGATATCACGTCCTTCATGATCGTGATTCCTCGTTCCAAAAACCTGTATACATCCTCTGGGTCGATATTGGATGTGGTGTTGTCTATGGCGAACTTGAGCCACGAAACGGCATTGGACGAAATAGTCTTACCTTCAGAGGTCGGCAAATCAAAAGCCAACCTAACTAGGGACCAGTTCGTGCGAGAACGTTCGAGGTCAAGGTGATCCCGGCTCACCTGAGAAAACACGAGCTTCGTATGCATATTTGATGCGTGATGCATGCGCGACTTTGTTCTTTTCCCTATCATGAGAATTGTAAGCGAATGTGATTTATAAGAGATTTTATGAACTCACGATAACCATGTCATATAGGCGCTGAACATGGTACAAGCAACTCTGTACATCACTGCAAGGTACAAGCCAGAGTTTGTGCCATCATCTGTAGAGTTGCCTGAAATCTTCATTTCGATCTAGCGACGCTCGTCAGTCTAACCTACGAGGTAACTTAGTGGACTCACAGAAGAGAACACACGATTAGAGAAATAAAGTAACAGTGGCCCCTCGATGGCGAACCAGAATTCCGTCACAATGTTGAGGGCGAACAGACGAGGGCTGATGACATAGACATCATAGAGGACGCGCCGGAGTAGCGCAAAGGCTGCAATGACATCCTCCCGTCGAAAGTGAAACAAAGAACGATGTGGTTCCTTCAAGACCAGAACGCGCCATATTCCAATCACGAGCTCGTCGTAGGACGGCTTGGCCTTGACGTCCTCCGGAGTACTCTTGTCCTCTGGCGAAGGGGTTCGCTTCCAGAATCTGTTGCGCAGCATTGTAAACGTCGCGAGGTTGGGAATGGGTCGCCTCATGCTTCAAAATGAGAGCCAGCTCAAATATGCGAATCGGTGACCTGATTCCTCCGAGAGACGCCATCGTCAGGCATGGTCAAGCGGTGCCGCTTTGCATGGCTGAACATGGTGCCTGCAATGTATATCCGGATATGATCAGCTGCTGTGTAGATTGGCGAGCAGAAGAGCGAAAGTGGGAATCTGCACTAACGGCGGCACAGCATCCTGAGCGTCCGAGTCAATGCTGGCAGGCGTGACTCCTTTGAATTTTTGCAAACACAACACAATGTGAGTGCGACACTATGTAGTACGTCCGATCCTGAGCGCAAGACCACGGTAGTCGATACAAACCGCACCAGGGACTCCGCAGCATGGTATGAAGAGGTCCAGTTGAAGTTGACGCGCGTTCGCCCGCGCGTCTGGGCAACCAAACGGCCCCGGATGACAAACCTCGAAGTCGGAATGGCCCTGCTCCGAGTCATACTGCACAGCCACAATGACTGATACAATGTACCGGCAAGTTCACAAGTCATGATACATCGACGACCGCCCTGGCGACAGCGCATCGGAGGGCTTGGATGCCCAGGCTGTCCTCTTCGGAGATGGAGAAGTCAAGGCGGTCGTCTTCGCCGGGGCCGAGGTGCTCGACATTACGTCTATTCAGGTCGTGGGAGTGTCGACGGTGGAGGCTTGAGGCGGACGTTAGGGGCATGGCAAGGGCATGGTGTTAAAGATCTGATTCTATGTAGAAAATTTTCAAGGATTCTGTTTTTTTTTTTTCTTTTGCTACATGTGTTCTGACTCGGAGCATTCGCATGGATTGAGGAACGTGAAACCGAGCATAGATTCAAGTTTCCTATGTATGTATTCCCAAGGGTTGGAGGTGAAATTACAGTGGGGTGGGTATATGTGTATATCTATGTCATGCGTGGTCCAAGCCGTCTCCCGTTCGCTCGATATTAGACCGAGATGTGAGTGTCTTGTTGATGGTCCTCTTCAACTGCGCCCAAGCAATTCTCGACCGGGGCCAAGTCGTTCAACTGCGCGAATCCCTCGGCCTGAATGTTATACAGACGCGCGTACTCCCCATCCTTGTCCATCAGATCCGTGTGGGTGCCAGTCTCGACGACTTCGCCCTCTTTGATGCAACTAGAGTCGCCCAGTCAGCGACGCGACTGGAGGAACAAAAAAGACGCACATGATCAAGTCGGCGTATTTCGTCAAGTGCCCAAACCGATGCGTCACGAATATCATCGTCCGTCCCTTTCTTTCTTGGCGTAGGTTGGCAAACAGTCTATGTTCAGCCTCGGGATCGAGGGCCGAGCTGGGCTCGTCGACAGCAACGAGCTTGACCGGAGACGCGAGCAGACGCATGAACGTACGGGCCCTGTGTGTGCAAGTTAGAGGTCGCCGCAACACTAGAGTGTTCAATCAAACGTACGCAACAAGCTTTTGTTTCTCGCCTCCTGTAGAGTCAAAGTCAGTCGAAGATGTTGACAACGAATCGACGAGCGGGTACTCACCCGACACATTCGCTGGTTTGTCCAAGTCCTTTTGGAGCGTTTCCAACTGTGCGTTTCCTTCACCAGCATAGCTGATGTAGCCGATTGAAACAGGATCCAACACGGTATTATATCTATCCGAGAATCTATTGATGATACTTTCAGCACCGGCAGCGGCCGCAGCTTCGCCCATCATTTGGTCGTTCTCCATCGCGTCTGACGAACCAAGCTTGATGTTTTCCTCCACAGAAAGAGGAAATAGCTGGTGGTCTTGAGTGAGCATCGCGATACCCTTGCGCAAATCCGCCACGCTGTACTCTTCGATTGGTATCCCGTCCACCAGTATGCTTCCTGAAGTCGGCTCGTAAAATCGGCTCAGTAGCTTGATGATCGTCGATTTTCCACTTCCATTCATGCCAACGATGACGACCAGTTGTCCGGGTTGGATGGTCAAGGAAACACCAGAGAGGGACGCACGTTCAGACTTGCTGTTTGGATAAGAGAACGATACATCTCTGGATTGCGATCGTTAGTCGATCCAAGAGTTTCTGTTGGGTGACACGCTCACCGTAATTCGATGGCCATTCCAGCACTTTCCTCGTAGCCTGGTCTCGGGAAGGGTGTGTTTCCGTCTTGCATCTTGTTCTTCGTGTCAAGCGCAGCGTACACGTTCCTCATCCGTGAGAAGTATCCTGGCCAGACATCGATATCATATCCTATATCTGACAGTCCATAGGACAACGAAATCGCGGCTTGATCCAGGATAGCGAGCTGGGAGATGGATAGCTTTGAAGGACGCGTAAGGGCCAAGAAGGCGAAGTAAAGCTGTGCGACAGTTAGAATTCTGTGGATGACGGTGCAATGCGACCTTACTGTGGGACTCTCTGCACAAAGCGTCATAACGATATCTGATAATGCTGGCCGCTGTTGGGGGTACAACCATTCAGGCGGAATGTCAGGGGTATCACCGAGGCCGTCTTTCGCGTTGCGATACTCTTAGTCACGTCAGTAAAGAACAAGTCACCAAAGCTATGGAGATACCATTCGACAAGAAACCATTCATGCCGGCTGCCATGGCTTCCTCTTTCAAATCTCCCCAAACAAAGTACCCCAAGGCAGACTTGCGAATGTAAGACTTGTTCGTAGCATCGACCAGATAGGCTGACCCCACGACTAGTTAGAAGAGAATTCTGGATCACATTGAGGATCAAACCTTTATTCCAGATACTGCGTGATATGAGGTTTCTCATGAAGATAGGCAGGATGCAGAGGGCGAGATATATGAGCCCCCCATCATTGAAGTTCGCACCGATGACATGTGCGAAGAGGCGCAGGTGCAACAGTAAAGATATTGCGTCCTTCATGATCATGATCCCTCGTTCCAAGAACATGTATACGTCCTCAGGGTCGATGTTGGATGTGGTATTATCTACGGCGAACGTCAGCCACCCAACGGAACTTGATGGTGAAATGGATTCTCGCCTTGAGAGGTCGGTAAATCAAAAGCCAAGCGGACTATAATGGGCGAATTCGTGGGAAATCATTGGAGGACCAGATGATTCAGACTCACCTGAGAAAACACGAGCTTCGTATGCATATTTGATGCGCGACGAATGCGCGAGTTTGTTCTTTCCCCTGTCGAATATGTGAATCGAAATTCGTGAGCGATTTTGCGAACTCACGATAACCATCTCATGTAGGCGCTGAATATGGTGCAAGCGACCCTGTACATCACTGCCGTGTACAAATCAGAGTTTGTTTGTTCATCGGCAGGGTTGCCGAAAATCTTGTCTTCGATCTAGCAAAGCTCGTCAGTACAACCTGCGGAGTAGCTTAGTGGACTCACGGAAAAGAACACACGATTAGAGGAATAAAGTAAGAGTGGCCCCTCGATGGCGAACCAGAGCTCTGTCAGAATTCGAAGCGCGAACAAACGAGGGCTGACGACATAGATATCATAGAGGACGCGCAGGAGCAACGCAAAAGCAGCAATGACATCCTCCCGTCGAAAGTTGAACCAAGGACGATGGGATTCCTTCAAGACCAGAACACGCCATATTCCTACCACGAGTTCGTCGTAGGACGGCTTGGTGTCCTTCGGAGTGCTCTTGTCCTCTGGTGGAGGGGTGCGCTTCCAGAATCTGTTGCGTAGCATCGTAAGCGTTCCGGGCTTGGGAGTTTGGACTGCCCGACCTTCAGAACGAACCAGTTTAAGTACGTCAGTCGGTGCCCTGGCTCCGCAGCATCAGATATGGTCGAGCAGGGGAGCTGGTAGAATGGCGGTGCAGTGGAAACTTGAACATGGCTGAACATAGTGCCGCCGCGTACAATGTGCTATATCGGAATACAATCGTCATTTGACGAATTGCTGTGCCCACAGGATCCCGACCGAGCGCGCGTGAACACTGCTAAAGCGCTCAAGTCCGACAACGAGGCCATGTTCAAAGTCGACACACTAGTTGTATCCGAGTCCTCGGCGGCGTGGGGTGAAACTGACCGTTGAGGTTGAGATGCGTTCTTTGGACTCGGTGCTGGGCTCGAACCGAGTGGCGACTACACAAGTCCGAACAAAGCCCGAACGGCGTCCTGTACCGCCACAGGAGCATCGTGTCACCCAATCGCTATATAGTCACTCGCC
>JBBPUA010000917.1:0-11147 GCA_038094355.1 Afroboletus lepidellus | reverse complement strand
CCCCAAGCCTGTCAAACCCAAGTCTCAGCCGAGTCCCAGGTATTCTTCTTGTGCTTCTCCGGATCCCCTCCTCACCCCCCACAGTCCCCAGCCGCAGACGATCGTGTTTGATGTCTCGCTGCCCCTCGATGAAATCCAGGCCCCCAGGGATGCGGTCAAGTCGACTGCCATTGCCCTCGTCAAGCAGGATCCCGTGTTTCTCCCGGGCACCACCATCGGTGCGACCCACTGGATCGCCTATGCCATGACCAGGGGCCGCGTCCGCGTCATTTCCCGTTCCAGTGGCGATCGCACCCTCTTGCAGCTCCCCACCGTCTTTGCCCCCGCAACCCAAGTCATCGACATGGCCGTGTACGGCAACAGACTCGCAGGCGTGACTTCGGACGGTGGGTTTGTCGTGTGGGAGCTGCCCGAAGTCATTACAGACGATGTCCCGTACGTGTCCATGCGTTTCTTGGCATCCACGCTTACTTGGCCTCTAGTGGACATATTTTGCTCTGCATCGTACCGAGCGCGGACGCCGATCCTCTCCACTCGGTCAAGTGGCACCCCAAACAAGCCGACACCCTGGCGGTCGCTTCGGAAACAAAGATGTATCTGCTCGATCTGGCCGACGCTGCGCGTACCTTTCGTGGCGACCCTCAACCCCAGGTGGGGCTCGACCGCATTTCTCAAGTCTTTTCCATTCCTTCCGTAAGTGTGTCATGCCTTGATCACTCTCATCGCTCATCTCTCGTAGCGCCTGGTTGCGTTCGACTTTGACGTGCCTCACTTTGCGCTGGCGACCATCTCCGAGGATTCCACTCTGACCCTGTGGAACGTTCACGACAAGAGCCCCTTTTGGACACACCGCGTCCGCGGCGACGATCTTCCATCCTCGCTCACCTTTATCGACGATGGCATCGTCATCGGCCGCAAGAACGGCACCGTGTTCCAGCTCCTCTCGGTCATCACGAAACACGTTCTCTCCACCTTTCGATTCGTCAATGGCACCAAGGAGGATCCAGACATGTTTGGCCACGTCAACTACGACTCGCGGATCCAGACCCTGTGGGTCGCCAACAACCGCAGAGACAGTTTGATCGCATTGAAGATTGGGTTTGACGTCTCGGCATCGCCATCGGGCGAACTTGTACGGGGCGGCTTCTTTGAACAGGTCGTCGAGTTTTCCGGACCCAAGCCTACCATTCATTTCGTCATTCTCTCTGCGGATGCTGATCCCACCGGGGACGAGGCCAATGCTGCCTGTGTCGCCGCCAAGGTGCCTCCAGGCGAACTCGCCCTCGTCGCCTTTTCCGTTCACTCGACCGGCGTCGATCAGGTCCTTGTGCGCAAGGAATGGTACGAGGGCGCGCTCATCAGCGCCGTCGCCAAATTCCCTGCCTATGCACAACCCCAGGTCCCACTCGACGTCAAACCTCCTCGCCAGATGCCTCCGCCCGCTATGATTGGTGGCCCCGCATCAGCCCCGCAGCAAGCCATGGTGCCTCCTGGGCGATTGCGTACACCGCCTTCCGAGGAGATTGAATCGGAGTTGACTCGCGACGAGGCACGTGGGCCAGAGGGCAAAGGAAAGGGCGCCAAAGGAAAGAACGTCGCCTTTAGGGACAGGGAGGACAGGGGAGCCAAGGCCGACTTGGGATCCATCAGCGACTCTGGCGTCGCCCAGCTCGTCGCCAAGGAGATCCGAAAGAGCGAGGAGAACCTCCACACGCGCATCGGGCGGCTGATCACCAAGGAAATGGACAAGCAGCGTAAGTGGCCTTTGCACCGTCGACGAGCGGATCCTGACGTGTGCATCAGAGCAACGCTTTGACGAGGCTCGGGCCCAGGAGCAAGCAGAGGACATTAATCGGCAGGAAAAGATTCTCAAGTTGATCTCGACAGAGCTCACGAGGAACACCACGCGCGTGGTGGAGATGGCCGTCAAGGCCGAGGTTCAGAACTCGGTCCTCCCTGCCCTGGAGCACATTACGCGTACCGAGGTTCGCTCGGCGCTTAACGAACACGTCGGACGTGGTCTCACAGAGTACATCCAAAACGTGAGTGGCGCGGTGTCGTGCAGCGGTTGGGCTGACCACGTCGATCGTTAGAACCTCCCCGTGGAGATTGAAAAGTTGTTGCTTCGTCCAGACATTTCAGGCCACTTTGCGAGCATATTGTCGACCAACTTGAACCCACTTATCGAGCGATATGTCAAGGACACGGTGTCAAAGACGTTTGTACCCGCCTACTCTCAACAGACTTCGGCCATGCACCAGGACATTTTGCGTGAAATGAGGACCGAGATCCTAAACGTGAAGAAGGATTCCATGACGTGGCAAACAGAGGCTGCGCGCAGCCAAGAGGTTCGCACCCCTGAAGCGATATTGGACGCCCCCTCACACCTTTTTACAGTCGCTGATTAGGGATCTCGAGCACTCTGTCAGGGTACTCTCCGACCAAGTCAAATTCCTCACCATGAACGCGACGAATCCTCACCGGCTGCCCAGCAGCACCTCGCCAGTGTCCCAGCCTCTCCATCGTCAGACGGCCCTCCCACCTACCACGCAGGCAGGTTACACCACGCAGCCTCTCACCGGCTATACGCCACAGACGCAGGCACCCCCGATCCATGGCACGTGGTACTCTTCTCCGAACATTGCGGCCCCCCAAGCATCTCACCCCATTGCTCCGCCCCCGCCCCCACCGGCCCCGGCTTCCCAGCGCTCTCCTCCAGCCCAGTCTGAAGAATGGGACGACACGTACTTGGCGGTGCTGGGCACGCAAGACCCCAAGCAGCTCCGCGAGCTGTTGGCACGATCTAACCCAGACGCCGTTATGCCACTCAGTGGACCTGGGCCGCTATCCCAGGCTGTTATTCTTACATTATTGCACCGCGTACGCGTCTTACTATCGTTTTGTCCAGCTTCTCACGCAGTTTCCTCTAGCTCGCTAGCATTGTTGGGGAGACGCCACCCGTAGACGAAGCGTTCAAGTCTGCGCTGTGGTGGCTTCAGAGGGCAGCCACTGTGTTAAACATCAACGTACGTCGCGTCGACGTCTTGACGAGCAGGCGTACTGAACGCCCTCTTTCAGGAACCTCTCATCTCTCCCTACATCGCGCGGGTCGTCCCTAATGTCAAGGCCATGTTGAACACTACGAAACAACGACTCGCAATCCTCCCTGGTGGACCTCAGTTGATGGACTCGGCCAGAACCATCACGGAAATACAAGATATTCTCGCTCGGAAACAAGTCTAAATCTCTTTTCTTCGTTCTTTTTGTATCCATATTGTTGTCGACGTTTTACACGACAAAAGGGAAAAAAGCACAAGTGACGAACAAACTCTTTTTCTTTCTCAACGCCAATGTCAACGTTGAGACGCGATTCTTCCTCTCAGATCATGCTAGGTTCATGACCCCGAAACGAAATGTTAACCATCAGTGCACTGGCGTGCCCTACGAAATTTTACTCCATCTGTTCTCCTTTTTTTTTTTTTTTTGTTTGAGTCGTACACGTAAACGGTGGGTCACCCGCATGTAGTTGTTGGTATCCTTTGCTGTGTTGCAATCTACTCGGTCATCTCTTTTTTAAGACGGGCGCAAAGTCGGGGTGCGTGTTCTGCCTCCGGGATGATCCCGCGTACAATGCGCGAGGCGCCCTCGCCATTGGCGAGCGCCGCCCTGGAAACACAGGACTGCCGTGTCGCTGAGGAGATACAACACCAAGACAGCGCATACATCAGACCAATGATTTTCGCAGTAGACTCGCAGCAACACTGTTATGAACTTCTAATTCGTTGAGCTGTTGATGATCAATGTAAATCTTCATCCCAATGCGTCCAGCAAGCACCCACCTATTTCCTGGTATCTCGATTTCCTTGGAGCATCTATCCGTTCCAACTGCTGGAGAAAATCAAGACACTTCTGCTTAACGTCCTCGGAGTTGGGACAAGAGTTCCTCAGCAACAATCGGTTGTAGTATACCAACGAGTCCATGCACCCTGGGCGTGTTCAACGTCACTGAATCGAGGATCGAGGGATGAACTTACATTTACTATCTGGTTGCTCGCCCAACAATTCTTCGATAATGGCAATCTCCTGCCGAAGTTGTTGCTCGTTCTCCCCTGTGAATTATGGCAACTACGTAGCAAGCCTGTGACAAGATATACGCACCCGATCCTATCAGCCACCTATGGTAGATCCATGCACTTTGGTCGTCGGGATCAGTGAACAGTGCATTGTGGACAAGATCAAACTCTGTTCGGCATGTCAGACTCACGGGACGCCAAAGACAGGAGCACACACCTTCCTCTCGGGACTTGATGGGATCTAATTCGCCCGCATTCCATAACGCAGAGTAAACTTTCGAACGTTGATGCCATGCACTGAAATTAGAAAAGCTGGCGCTGATTTTACGCGTGGTATACGCCAACTCGGATGCGACGGGTCTCGGATCTGGCATGCTCGCCAAGACATATCTTCGATAATTCCAGGCGAGGACTAGGTGGGGCTGAGAACGTGTCGAAAACGACGTGCACGTCAACGTACAATTTCGTGCGTCGGCGTCGAGCATCTTCTCGACGACGGCCAGTTCTCGCTGCCAGTTTGCCTTGCGCCATTGGAAAGAAGGTTTATCATCCACCGTCGGTCCGTCCGGGACGTTTTCCAGACACCACCGGCGGTGATTCCATATCCAGTACACCTTGGGATGTTCGCGCAGGGCTGCCATCGTCATGGACAGCTCGTGTGCGAGCAGATTGTGGACGTCTTCTGGGGTGCTGAGAGTCCGATGAGATATGGGTGTGCATGGGGACGACGGTGACGGACCTCGATGGGAAGATGCCGTCGAGCATGATGTGCCGACGATAGTTCCAGATGGTGTAGAATTCTGGGTTGAGGTCGAGGAGGCGTTCGGTTTGATCAAACGCATCGCGGCTCCAGTCGCGTGCCTTTTTCTGTTCCAGAGTGAGACAAAAGGCGAGTGCTGACGATGGAAACGCACGCGGGAGAGCACGTCGTTGGTCAATGCGAGGTACTCGGCGATTTGAGACTTTTCGCGCTCCTTTCTGGACTGTACCTCCTCTGCAGAGTGCGGTACGCGTTTGACATTGTGCTGGACGACGCGCGGGTTGGAAACGGTGCACAAGATCAGCGCATAGTCTTACCATGACCACGTCGAGTGAAGAGGAGATAAGCCACTTATCTGGGAAATTCCATAAATAAATAATCCCCTGGCTCTTACGCCTTTCCAAAATGCCGTCCGTCGCTGAAAAGTCGACCCAGCTGGAGAGTCTCTCCGCCCACTTTCCGTTGACGCTGCCAGTCCCGACGCCGACGACCCACCCGCTGCTCACCGTCCAGGACATCCACCGCGAGGAAGACTTGCTCCGAAACCCATCGTCTTTCCGGGCATGGTGGACCGCCATACAAAACACCCGCGACGCGTTCAACACCCTGCTCAAGGACGAACGACGCGCGAACCCCTCGCTCGACGAGGCCGCCCAACTGCTCGGACCGCTCGCGACGCCGCTCGCGCGCCGCTCCCTGCAGTGCCTCACCTACATCTACGAATCCGCGCTCGTCCAGTTCCCAGGTTCCTTCAAACTATGGAAGTCGTACCTGCACATGCGAACGTCCTACGTCCTCGGCAAGCTGGTGCACAAGAAACAGACGGGCGGGCGGAAAAAGTTTCCCGAGATGAAGGACGCGCTGGAGGAGGAGCGGGAGAGCTTGGAGGAGTGGGAGAGCGGGCTGGATAGCGTCGTTGGGTGGGAGGAGTGGAAGGCGTTGATCGCGACGTATGAGCGGGCTCTGATGTGGTTGCCCAAGGTGTGCTTCCTTCGACGCCCTCGTTCGGTCGGGCGCTGACGCGTTGACTAGCTTCCGCGCCTTTGGCTGATGTACTTTTCGCTCTTCTTCCATCCGCTATGTCCTCCCGTGATTTCGCATACCCATGCTCGACGGACGTTTGACCGCGCACTACGCACGTTACCGCCTTCTTTGCATTCCCGCATCTGGGTCCGATACCTTCTCTGGGCGGAAGGTAAAGGTGGCTCTACCACCGTCTCGGTATACCGCCGTTACCTTGCCGTAGACCCTACCCTGACCGAACACTACGCCGCCATCCTCCTTTCACCCGCCGACGCTTCCCCGAGACCCTTGGAAGCCGCAAAGTTGTTGTTGTCGTTGGCAAGGAAAGCAGCACGCGGCGAATACGTCAGTCCAGAGGGCAAGAGCCCGTATCAACTCCTTGGCGATTTCATCGACGTCGTGGAACGCTTCTCGGACGAGGTTGGCCTCGATGTCTCCGACACCGTCCAATCCAACGAAGCCAACGCCAAAGCCGACGCCGACGCCGAAGCTCGTACGGAAGAGCCTGCTTCCGTCGACGGCCAGCTCGTCCGCGTGGCTGGTCCGCCCGTGCCCGTCTCGGCGGACGGACAGCCAGTGGCTGCCTACGACGAGGACGAAGACCCCCTCGGCAAGCGCAAGCTGAACATCGAACGCATCATTCACAAGGACGGGCTCGCCGTCTACAAGGATCAGGCGGGCCGTCTGTGGTGTGGCCTGGCGACCTACTGGATCAAGCGTGGCGAATTCGATCGCGCCAACAGCACGTTCGAGACGGGCATCACGTCGGTGCTGACCGTCAGGGACTTTACACAAATCTTTGACGCGTACGTGCAGTTTACCGAGTCTCTTTTGAGCGCGATGATGGCGAGCTTGGAGGAGCCGGACGACGAGGAGGACGAGGAGGACGCCAAGGAGACCGAACGCGAATTGGATTTAAAGATGAAGGCTTTTGAGGCACTCATGGATCGAAGACCGTTCCTTTTGAATGATGTCTTGTTGAGGCGGAATCCGAACGACGTTCAGGAATGGGAGAAGAGGGTGGCTTTGTGGGGTGAAAATGACGAGCGGGTGCGACGTCGTCGATACCTTTTTTGAATTCACTGACGAGCTTGTAGGTGGCCGAAACGTACACGAAAGCGCTGGAAACGATCCATCCTCGTAAAGCGACCGCCAACTTCCACCGCCTCTATATTAACTTTGCAAGATTTTACGAGGAAGGGGGTGTTTCTGGTGCTGCAGAGCCTGACATAGAGAGTGCTCGCAAGATCCTTGAAAAGGCCACCAAAGTCAACTTCAAGCACGTTGAAGACCTGGCCGAAATTTGGTGCGAGTGGTCCGAGATGGAACTTCGCCTCGGGTAAGCGCTTCCACGCACCCCAGAGACGTACTGACGATACGTAGAAACTATGACGAGGCTGCCCGTGTCATGCAACGAGCGGCTGCCATCCCGAAGAACACGAAAATCAATTACCATGATCACGTATGTTCAATGACTGTTCGTCAAGAATATACTGACCGATCGCCCTAGTCACTTCCCGTCCAAGCGCGACTGTTCAAGTCGCTGAAACTCTGGTCATTCTATATCGATCTCGAAGAATCGATAGGAAACGTCGAGTCGAGCAAAGCAGTTTACGAGAAGATCATGGATCTCAAGATCGCCAACGCTCAGATCATAGTCAATTATGCCGCTTTCCTAGAGGAGAACCAGTACTGGGAAGATAGTTTCAGAGTTTGTCGTTATCCATGATGCACTTTCCATACAATAACCTCTGAACAGATATACGAGCGCGGAACGGAGCTGTTCACGTTTCCCATTTCATTCGAGATCTGGAATATCTATTTGTCCAAATTTGTGAAGCGATATGTGCGTTCGACTCGGTAGCTGCTTTCGAACCATCCCTCACCCTTTCTCAGGGAGGCTCAAAGTTGGAGCGGGCTCGAGACCTCTTTGAACAAGCACTCGAAAAATGCCCGCCAAAGGCCTGCAAGCCTCTGTTCCTCATGTATGGCAAGCTCGAGGAAGACTACGGTTTAGCCAAGCGTGCCATGTCCATCTACGAGCGAGCTGCGCAAGTAGTTGCTGATGAAGACAAGTTCGAGGTACGCGCGTTTCCCGTGGCAATGGACAACCTGAATGCTGAACGACGATAGATGTTCACTGTATACATTGCCAAGGCTACGGCCAATTATGGGCTGCCGGCCACACGACCCATATACGAACGGGCACTGGAAGTCCTGCCAGACAAGCAGACCGCAGAAATGTGCCTGCGATTCGCCGCCCTCGAGCGCAAGCTTGGGGAAATCGACCGCGCTCGTGCCATCTATGCGCATGCCTCGCAATTCTGTGACCCGCGGGTCAATCCCAAGTTCTGGGCAGAATGGAACAGTTTCGAAATCGAAACTGGCTCCGAGGACACGTTCCGAGAGATGCTACGGATTAAGCGGAGCGTTCAAGCTCAATTCAACACGGAAGCATCCTACCTCGCAGCGCAAACCCTGTCAGCCAAGCAAAATGGGACAGCCGCAGAGCCCGCTCCGCCAGCTGATGCGATGGCCGCCGCCGAACAACAAGCCGGCGCAGTCAAAGGGCCAGCTTTCGTGGCTGCCAAGAAAACAGCGCTTCCCCCGCCAGAAGGAGCCGAGGCACAACCAGCTCAACAAGAAGGCAATGCCGATGAAATCCAAATATCAGACGAAGAATTGTAGGGATTCAGTCGTATTTTTGTCCTTGTTGTATTATCGTGCATCCCATCTTTCTATTTCGACCGCACAGAGGTCTTCCCATTTAGCCTCCCATCCATCCTCGGCGAGATACGGTTGCTCGACCCATTGAGAGATGGCATCTCTAGACGCCTCGAACGTGATGGAATGGCTCCGTAGCTTGTCTATGATGTCTTTGATGAGAGTGAGGGAACGGTGATACGGCGGTTCAACTTCTGTCATGGACTTGACTGCGCGGGATCAGCTGAGGGCAGGAAAGCACGTTACTGGATCGCACCGAATCTCTCAAGTGGCCACGAGACCCAAAGTGCTTCTTCCTGACACCACCTGGCACCTTTCGCCTTTTGAGCTTCGTGGTACAACCCCTCCAAGTTGTCTAGCACAGTGCTCACGCGTCGCAGCAACTTTTGCTACAGAAAATGGCGTGACGATGCCCTCGTACAAAAGACTTTTTGGATCTTACGAGTTTAGCGGCGATGGCGTCGAGCTGGACGATGCTCTTGTCCATGATGGCGAGCTTGGGTCCAACGATCTCAGACCTCGGTTGGCTGTCTGAAGGCAGCAACAACAGCGCGTTGCTAACGCGGCAAGCGTCAATCTCAGCTCTGGAACGGACAATCCACGCACTCGAGCTCTGTCCTTGCATCGACCAATGTGCGTGCGGCGTTCAGTCCGTCAACGAGGACGACGTCGTCCCATGTCTGTGCGACCGAACGCAGGTCTTGCAGAAGCGTTCTGAGGCCCCGGTGGAACGTGGACTCGGAGAGACGAGAGGGAGAGTAAGGAATGACAGGCGCAGCAGGCTGTAGAACAGGGGACGACGACGGCGCGGATGGCCGTTTGAACGATGAGAGTCGTTTGCTCATGAACGCGATTCAGAGAGATTAGATAACGCCGGTTGTCCGAAATCAACTCCAACTTCACTTGGCCATGGACGACACCGTCCTCCTTCGATCTGAAGCAGAACTCGTTATAAACGAGGCAGGTAGAGTCGCGTGGGTGTGTGTGATGCGTCCTAACGAGCATCACAGGCCCGCCGACAAAAGTCGGAGCGAACGAAGACGCTCGGTCAACCGATCCAGTTGGCCGGCAAAGCATTGGACATACACATCGAAGGCAACGTCGCATGGATAGCCGAAAACACGCATGTCGCCAAAAAGATCGACCTAGAGGCAAGGCGTCACCATCGTCTCTCGCTGAACCTCGGCCGAATCCCACAATCAGTCAGGTAACGTCTTGCAAACATACAAGGGTCACACTGCGCCCGTCACCTGCCTGGCGTTCTTCAAGAGCAACTCTGCAGCGACTGGGCGGGTGCTCATCACCGGGTCTTGGGACAAGGCAAGTCGGACGTTCTGCACGCTTGTCGTGCTGACACGAGACGAAAATTCACAGTCAATCAAACTATGGAGCACCGATGTCCGTCATTCTCGTCGATTCACGCTGATGCTTAGCGTGCATTTCAGACAAAATTATTGCTAGGTTCGATCGCTGCTCATGACGATTTCGTCAAGTGCTTGTTCGTTTTCCCTTCCGCCAGACTTTTGGTGTCGAGTAGCTCAGACAAGACTGTCCGATTTTGGTATGCGCTCATTCATATCTATGCTCCGATCCTGATGGGCGTGCAGGGACCTTACCGACGTCCTGGAAGGAAAGCTAGTGTCCGCTGGATCTCTTTCCGCACACAGTCGTCCCGTCGAATGTCTGGCTGGGATCGCTCATTCCGAGACATCGGTTACCTTGATGACGGCAGACACGATGGGTGTCATCAAGATATGGGAGCTTGAAAAGGAATCAGGACCCAACCCGCGATGGCGAAGCGACCTGCAAGACACACTCAACTACCACAGAACGAGGATCACCGAGATCATCTATAGCGGTAGCCAGATCTGGACGGGTAAACGCGATTGGCGGATTTTCACTTTTCTCGTGTTCCTGATCAACTCTTCTTAGCTTCTTCGGACGAGACGGTCCAAATCACATCCTATCCTCCTGACCCGACGTTGACCAGACCCAATCCGCCACTCAACCATCCGCTTCCGGTTCGCGCCATCCTCCCCCTCTCGCTCACACCCGTCGCGGAGCCATTCGTAGTCACTGCCTATGGGGACGTGATCCGTTTATACGATCTTTCGACCACATCTGAACCAGAGGTCGTCGGGGAGATTGATGGTCATTGGCATGATGTCACTGCCGTCAGACTATGGGTACGGGTGAGCGAGAATGCAGCTGGTCAGACAAGGATTGAGCCATGGATCGTCTCCACGAGTCTAGATGGGACCATACGCAAGTGGCGCCTCAGCGGTAAGCGCAGTCCTTGCAGCAAAAGATCCCAGCCAGTTGAACTTTCCAGAACTCGCCACTTCGAGACCAGAGAACCCCGCCGGCAGGACACAACCCGTCGTCATTTCACCTGTTCCAGAACCCTCTGGGAGTGCACAAGGAGGTGAATTAACAGCAGAAGAGGAACGCGAACTCGCTGAATTGATGGGAGAAGACTGAGTTAGTATACACATCCTATGCATGCATCGGGTAGTGGTCCGTCCATCCAGGAAAAAATGGGTCCTCGTCCAGCGTTCTCTCTTCCC